>JAUEJL010088602.1:0-14483 GCA_032274825.1 Drosophyllum lusitanicum
GTGTTTCATAGTCGTACCAAGCATATTGACGTACGATATCATTTTATTCGATCCGAGTCAAGAGTGAAAGTAAAGAAAATTGGAACGCAAGACAACCCGGCAGACGTGTTAACAAAGTCTGTTCCAGAAAATAAATTTCGACATTGTTTAGATATTCTCAACATAGATAGTTGGAACTATGAGTTGACTTAGTTTTAAGTCAAGGTGGAGATTTGTGGGTGTTTGTGACTTACAAACAAAGTAAAGGAGGCTTAATTGTAATTAGTTTTGTAGATAACTTCTTGTTATAAAACCCACAAACACGCAAAGATCAGTTTGCAGTTCTAATCTTTCTTTCAATTCCTTTGTATAATTCATGATCACGTACATCAGTTCTTGTTGCCACTTCCAGTTTTGTTCAGTTTTTCATCTTATGTACGTATGAGTGAATACAATTGGTGAATTCTGAGTTCAATTTGTTCTTCTACATAACAATGTTTATACCATTTAATGCCGTTAATGTTTGTTTAATCAATAAACAATCCTTTAAATAATGTATCTTGTTGGTGTTGTTTATGTTTCGGTAAGACTTGTTAACAAGTAAAATCGATTCCTTTAAAACGGGTCACTAAGGGTGCGAAATGGGTTGACTTGCAAATATTTCTACCCATTTTTATTTCTTGTAAAAACTTCATTTGTTAATTAGAGAAAATCAATAGTATTTTTTTTTATAATCTAATAAAAAATCAATAGTATTATATTTATAATCAAGAGCTTTATATAAACAATTTGAAAGGGTTATATGTATTTACTATTTAGAACAAATTTATAATAACTTTTAACTCATTTTACCCGTTCTCTTTTAATCAAGTATTGTTATTCAAATATAATCATTTGATATAAAAACATGAAAAAACACCCGCGATATATGATATGATTGAATCAATGAAAATTTTGATCCATGTTATAAACATAAACCATTTGAAACAACTTGAGCCATTGAGAAAATTACAAAAGAAATATAATAATACAAAAATAATATATCCTTATATTATTTCTTTTCACTTTATCCTCCTACTCACCACATGATAACATGTGGAATCTATTAAGGTAGCGTTTGGTTGGCAGGAATTCTTAGGATCTAAAGAAATTGAAATCCAATTCCTAAGAATTTATTTGTTTGGTTCACTTTAATAAGGGAATCTAAAAGAATTGGAATCCATCAAAAGAGCAAAAGTGAATTTCATCACTAGTTGGGGGGATTTTAAAATCCTTTGAATGAAGGAATGTGGTAGATTACCTTGTTACCCATGTAGCCTTAATAAATCTATCTCATTCCATCGACCTAACACATCAGCAGCCTCCACCCTTCAAACACTGACAGCTTCTTTCTCCGTCTGCAGACCCTCTGCCGCAGCATTCCTCTGTCCTCCCCTCCAGACCCTCCGCCGCAACCTTCCTCCGTCACCGCCTCCAAACCCTCCGCCGCAGTCTTCCTCCGTCGTCGCCTCCAGACCCTCTGCCGTAGCATCTTCTTCATCGGTCACAATTGTCTGACTTCGCTATTATGTCACCGCCTTCCTCCACAATCGCCACCTTCTGCCTCAGCCTCAGGTGTGTCTTCCTTCTCTCTCTTTCTCTCCGTTGCTGCCTTCCTCCACAATGTTGAATCTGTCTGACTTTGAGACCGATGATATTTGAATTTGTGAATCTGATGATACTTGAATTAGGAACATGATTCGATGATACTTAATGTACATGTTTGGAGTTCTCTCTTTTCACTAACCCTGTAAACCGAATACATCCTCAAAATATTGAACTTTTGTAATTTATTGATATGAATGTTCAATCAATAAAATGAAATTTCAATATTTTTTATAATTTACATAATATATTTTTAGATAAAGGTTATAAAACAAACTAAAATTAAGTAAAAAGAACAAGAAGGGTAATTCTGACATTTTACATTACTGAAATCAAATTCATCTACATTATCTGCGAACCAAACAGAATATGAAATTTGATTCCAATTCCATTTTCATTTCCTGCCAACCAAACAGATTATAAATTTAAATTTCAATTCCTGACAGATTCCAATTCTTTTATAAATTCCAATTCCTTCAAAAACATTCTGCAAACCAAACGCTACCTAAGTCTATTTCCTCACATTCTCTATTAATTTTAACATTTGTGTTGATCTTGTGAGTAAGAGGATAAGTATGAGAAGATAGTAAGAGGGTATTCACCTCTCATAATAATGAAAAATGATATATCCTCCTACTTTTTTCTCCTACTTCATCCTCTTACTTACCACAAGATGACATGTGGAGTCCAATAATTCTCTTTCTTCACCTTCTCCATTAATTTTAACACTTATATTAATCTTGTGAGTAGGAGGAGAAAGTAGAAAAATATATCACCTCTTCATAATAATATATAAGAAAATTCTATTTATTTATACCTTATCCTCCTACTTACAAAAACATAATATATAAAATTAACTAACTCTATTTTCCCACCTCCTCTATTGATTTATAAAAGAATATAGAACATGTGCGATCCAAGAAGGAGAGCAATTAATGAGATGAAAGAGAACAACAGATTTCGTTATGTCCCTCCAAGGACCAAAGTCAAAAGATTCGATTACCTGCACCACAGAATGAAAAAGCATTGGGACCCATAATTTACATCTTATTCGCTACTAGTTGACCTCAAACGTCTATGTTGACTTTTGAGGTCCAACATGGTATCATTACTATTGCAAGAAAGAAACCGTTAGTACTTAGTACAGTATAATCCAAAGATCACTTTTGGTAACACCAACGCACGTAACAGGTAAACCTCACTAAGGTCATCCGTAAAGCATGTCCCGAAGCCTCTCGGGTTGCTTTGGGTTTAATAGGTAGTTTCGGGAACACCCCTACGGGGGTTTCGGGTTATATTAAAAAAAAATTCAATTCGGGTCCGCCAACCCGATGTTCATTGCAGGCTTTTTCTTTTCTTTTTTTTTGGTTTTTTTGTGAGAGTGAGGAGGGAGAAAAATATTTGGGTTGATTTGGGAAAGGCTATACTAGAGTTTTGAGTTGATTTGGATTGGGAAAGAAAAAGTAAAAAAAGTTGATGTGACGCTGATGTGACATTTGGGTTGGTTTGGGTATTTGGGAAGCCTTACGGAAGGCTTTAACCATAAAAAATAAAGGTGATGGTTTGTTATTAAAGATGTGGAATGTTATGTCTTATTCAATGTTTTAAAACCCGGGTCGATCCGGTTGACCCAGGACCCGGCCACAAGACCGGGTCAATGTATACCGGTTTTTCGGCATTTTGCGGCCCGGAGCGACTCGGCCGGTTTAGTGGTTGAACCGGTCAATATTAACCCGGGTTGACCCGGTTTTATATTAATTAATTTTGTTTATTATTTATTTTAATCATAAAATTTGTTTTTGCATAAAGTAATTTGGTATTATAATCTTAGTTTACTATTAGTCTTTTCAATAAGGTTATATTTTTTTGTTTTTACATAAACTTAGGAAACTCAAGTGGTTATGTTTTTGTTGATGATAAAGTTGGAAATGATAATGAATTTCATATACTAAGTGATCGTGAGTTTGATGCGTTACTTTTTCTTTTATTTTTTGCACTTTATATATATGTATACACACATATATGCATATATAAAAAAATAAAAAATAAAAACTAGAAACCGGGTTGACCCGTCGGTCGAACCGGTCAGCCCGGTTGACCCGTGACCCTGTGAGGAAACCGGGTCAACTAAAAAATCGGTTTTTAAAACATTGGTCTTATTCCATGTCTGTATAAAAATATGTGGTTTATAAATTATTTGATCTATGAAGGAAAAAGGTTTGTTTTTTAAATTTTAAGAAATATCTTATTTAATATAACTTAACAATTTTAAACTAAATTCAACCATTTGAATAAACTTATCAAATATTTTGATTCAAAACATAAAAACATAATATTATAAAAACCAACTGTTTCATAATCGGCTTAACTAACATAACTAGGGTTATAAACGAACCAAACGTTCATCAACCGTTTCGTGAAATTGTTCGGCATGACGTTCGTTTATGTTCGTTTGTTTAATAAACGAAGGAAAATGAACAAGATTTTCGTTCGTTTAATTAAACGAAGGAACATAACAAAGCTTTCGTTAATTCATTTATATTCGTGAATATTCGATTATCCGTTCGTTTATATGCGTGTTTGTGTGTGTTTATATATCATTTATTTGTGTTTAATAATGCTGTATTTGCATTATAGTGTCTGTTGTTTCATTTATGTTCATTTATCATTTAAATGGACGAACAAAAATGTATATAAACTAACCAATCTTTTAAACAGTCAAACACAAAAGCTCGTTCTTTTATCGTTCGTGTTCGTTTATTTTTTTGGCTAAAGTTAAACGAATGAACACGAACACAGAAATCCATTTGTTTATTTGTTCGGTAAAAATTAAAAGAACGTACACAAACAAGCTCCGTTAGTATTTTTTCGGTTCGTTTACGGCCCTAAACATAACATAACAAAGCATTCACACTAATTGTTCCACAACTTGTTCTAGCAAATAAACCATATATTTACCTCCATATGATTGAATCTCATTATCACCATCATGTTGAAGAGCAATAATTAAAAAGTAAATTAGCTTTGGCGCTACTGGTATTTTACTATTTTGTTTGTTTTATAATTTTTCAAGTTATTAAAAATTTACTACTATTAAGAAAAAGAACATAAACCAATGGAGAGAAGCACAAATGAACCAACATAGATTAATTAACAATTAACTCTTTTCAAATAGATATTGGAGTCGTAATGATAATAATTACCCAAATAAACTTGAAGCAACATCATCTGATGTTCAATAAGTATGAAGGTGAAACAATTACAAACTTCATTTATGCATAAACTTCAATATGGGTTTCAACAAGAACATAAAGTTGACAAATATTGAAAGAAAAAAAAAAGACATGAATTGAACTTCAGATGGGTTAATAACAGTAATCAAAGGCCGAGAAGCCAGTTAAGCTCGTTGAGGATGGTGGGTCGAGAACAGGTCCATTCGATGATGGGTCCGAGTGGTCTGAAGAGGAAGTTGACAGTGGCCTAACTGAGAGTGGTCCGACGAGGAAGCTACCGTGGGTTGTGAAGCGAGGACATGGTTTTGGGCCTTAAGGTTAAATGGATGTCTAAGTTGGTAAAACAATTATAATCGCTATAAGAACCCAGAAGATCTTCAAAGGTCTATACATCATAGTTTGGGAGTTGTAGATCTAGATTTTATATATATTAAGCTTAATAATAATATAATAATAACAATAAATTTTTAATTTTAAAATTACAAAATTAAATAAACTTTATATTTGGATACATACAATAAAATCTTATAACAAGTTTGAATACATAATTAAAAAAACAATAATAATTTGACATGTTTGACTTAAAACATAACACAAATCAAACAATTAGCAAGTAAATACTTATGATAATCAACAGTGCGAACTAGAAGACATCTATACTTGCAGGTTTGTACCAAGCAAAGAGCAACAGTAACAACACTTCTAATCCAACGATAAATGCCAATTTCACATTGTAAAATACCCAAAGATGTCAACGTCCCAAGTTAAAATTGAACTAAAAGGTGAAATCACATGTTAAAACCCAAAAGCCCTGAACCAAACCAATCAGTACCCAAAAATTAAAGAAATAAGAGTCAAAAATACCTGAGATCAAAAAACAACCATCAAGAGACAAGCAGTCGAGAACACGAAAGACCCAGAATCTATGGTTTCGATTACACCCATTGCTGTTTAGTTTTCTCCATTCTCTCCAATAAACCAGCAATCTCAGCTTGCATTCTCATCTTCATCTTGTAATACTCACAATGATCATTCTCCGAAACCTTAAGTTCATCTGCTTTCTTCTTTCGCTGTTCTTCGATTTCATGCAGATTTAACTTTGCTATCTTCTGTGTATATTCTTCATCCAATTTCTCAATCTTTGTTCTAATCATACGTTTATACCCCTCTGCTTCTCTTCTAGCCTCATCTGCTTTAGTCTGAAACATTCTCGCTTCAGCTTCTTTTATTCTCACGAGGCTCTCCACGCTGTCAAATGCATCTTTTTTTGACGGTTTTACTGACCATTCGTCCTCGATTATCATCTTGTTGGTGTTCATCATGTGGGGAAGAGCTTTGAGACTGTTATCATTGCCACTTGATGAACCAGTATTATAAAAGGAGGGTTGGTGAGAATGAGGTTTTGGTGAAGGAACAGTGTCTTTTAAGGACGAATTCGAGACAGGAAACTCGGGTATAACACCTGCATCTATGGCTATATAAAAGGATTCATTAATTTACATCACACGCATTTACTATAGAGAAATGACATTATGGTGGTTGTGGAGAACAAAAACAACAAAATTACACTAGTAACTACTATTTGCGGTTGATCAGAGTAAGCAAAATGTTTCAAGAAGTGCAACCATTTCAGACAGGACTAAATATACAGTGCCCGCTAGGCCACTAAATATACAATTAAAATTTTAAAATTATATGTTATGAAATACAAATATTATAATTGATGAATATTTGGTTTTAGAAGTAGTAGTTTCAAATACATACATAACATAAACCACCATGTAAGTCATGTCAACCCAAAGAATCATACCCCCTCTGCCCTGTCAGAATTACAACATTTGACCACAAACATAGTTTGATGATTAATAAATGCTGAACACGCCCCTCGAGTAATAACATGATCAGTGACAAAAGAAAAAGAAATCTTGTTCAACCAAAATTGAAACACTAGTAATGTGTAGTGTTGATAATGTGCAAAGAACCAAATTTTAGCAATAAACTTTAACCAAAAATTGTTACATTGCAACTAGTATGGTATGGCACCATATATAAAACCTTACTCATCCATCCAATGACACTAGTAAATTTTGCTTTGACCATGGTTTAAGAAAATGGTTTAACTATTTGTGAAATGTAGTACATGACTTCAATCAAAAGATCAAATAGAGGAATTTTGTGAATCAGAAACAAAACCTCAATTTACAAGCAATGCTTAATATGGGCAAATAGGTAAGTTTCACAATGAAAATATTCAAAAAAAAGAAAACGTCGCCGTTTCATAACACATCCTAGAGTAAAAGCTTTTAAAATTTTAACAGGAGAGAAAAGTGTAAAGTTTTCATGGGTGCAGGAAGTATAACTTCGAGAAAATCCAACCTAATCTCATATAAATAACCACAAGGTCAGTATCAAGATCCCCATAGTTAACATAAAGGAGGTACAAAATTAGTGACCATTTCAGTTTAGTAAATAAAAACATTAGTCAACACTGAAAAATCGAAAAATTAGAGATATACTCACACACCAATCTCATGTGAAACAAAATCCTATAATGTATTGATTAAAGTTAACGAGGAGAAATGTAATTCGAAACTTACCATTAAAGAATTGAAGGATAGTGTTGCATGCATCTAAAGGGGACATCACTTTGTTCTCAAGCTTCGATATCAAGTCACAAGCCTTTGAGTGAAGCTTCTGCCCTTTGAAATCTGCACTCCCTCTAAAGATTTTCTTAACACAATCAAGTTCTTTGATTAATGTTTCTAAACCCCATTGTTCTGCACAAGACTTGAAAACATCCTTAATAAACCCAAACATTTCAGAAGCATGACCACAACAAAGACAATTAAATTGCATCTCTGTTGTGCCTGTGGGCCCCTTCAAGCTTTGACCGGGCTTTATTAGATTCTTTTGAATACCACAAGCCGCATGACACCAGTGAGCACATACATCACACCCAACCCAACTGCACGTATTGCTCGCACAGTCAAAGTTTAGACAAACAGGACACATGCATTCACTACAAAATCCTTTCTTTGTTGAGCAAATCTTGCACTCGCAGTCTTCAACAGGCAATAGTCGCTTGCAATTCACATTCTTGCACCTCTCGAATAAGAAAATCTCAATCTGTTCATTCGTTGGAAGGCGATTTTGGACCGATAAGAAGCTATCGAGACCCATTCTTATAGAAACCAAGAGTATAAGTTGGTTTTTATTTGCTTTTGAAAGTGTTTCACTTGTAAGATCAGACCTCCTCTCAAGTCGAAGCTGTAATCCCACCAATTCGTCTCTCTTTTCAGGAATCGAGATCAGTTTCTTCAAGTAATCCTTTGTTAATTCAAATGTTTCATCAGGGAGCTCTTGAATTATCTGAGCCATTGTTTGAATAGACTCAGATACAATTTCCCTAAGAATTCTCTCGGGTCTAGAAAGCTTACGTGGTCTTCCAAAATCCAAACTTTCCAAACCCTTTGTGTTTTCAGAACCTCTCCCCCTTGAATCACCAGATTGTGTATCCATCTTCATCCTTGCAGGCAGTTCAGATGGAAAAAATGACAAATTATTATCAGAGGTAGTGCGATTAGCTTGCACCAATGCAACACCTCCATCACCAACAGGTCTAAACCGACTATGAACTGACCCATTAGTCCCCTCCCCA
This sequence comes from Drosophyllum lusitanicum, assembly GCA_032274825.1. Classification (NCBI taxonomy): domain Eukaryota; kingdom Viridiplantae; phylum Streptophyta; class Magnoliopsida; order Caryophyllales; family Drosophyllaceae; genus Drosophyllum; species Drosophyllum lusitanicum. The sequence goes on from JAUEJL010088602.1 coordinate 8,515, forward strand.
CCATTCCAAATCTGGTCACAGTCTCTTCTATGACTACCCATTGAATACTCATAGTTCTCTGTTGAATTTCTAGTCATGGAGCAACTGGGGTTATGTGAAAACTGATGTGAATATGAATACGACATTGAACCAGTTGTAAAATCATTAGAGAAAGTAGTTTGAGTGTTGTTACTATTTGACCTACCCAATGACTGGAAACTCCTACTTGGCTTCAAACTCACCGAAGGATCCCCTTCTTGAACCCGATTTGAAGCAGCCAAAGACATGGAAGTATCTGGCAAAGCTAGAGACAGATCAAGGGTTTCCAATTTTGGCTTCTTATCCCTATTCACTCCATAATTTTCATCATCTTCAACCTCTCTCTTAGAAGAATTCTCCGACAACTGCAGAAAATCTCTCTCTACCCATCTATTTTCATCCTGATTATGACTATTATGATCCTCAGAAACAACTAATTTCCCTTTAACTTTATCAAAAGAATTCAGTAAACATCTACCATTATCAGATGAATTCTGACCTAATTTTGAATTATCACAAAGATAGCTCAAAGTCAACTCTTGAGAAATCCCCAATTTCGAGGGTTTTGACTCTGAATTTTTACAAAAACCATTATCCTTATCGGAAAACCCCATTTTATCATCAGAGTTCTCTCGATTTTCCTCAGATGTCAAGTGTGTTAGCTTGGATTCAGGGTTTTGACTTCCATTAACACCATCAGTTGAGTAATTTTCACTATCTTTAAACATAGTGATCCACCAAAATCAGAAGGAAAGAAAAATTAAAGAATTACCTTTGAGAAAAAGAAGTTAAATTGATTTCTTCTTTACCTTCTCTCCTTTGAATTCTTCAATTCGCCATGATTCCCTCTTGCGTACTGTGTGAATGCAAAATAGCTTTCGAGGCAGCCTCACACGGAGAGAATCTTATGTATTACTGCTCTACTCAAGTTACAAATTTAATCCTTCAACTATATACTTATCTTCTTTTAGTCCTTCAACGTTTTACTTGTATTAAAATAAGTGATAATTATTTGGGGAAAATTTATAAAATAGTAACCATGTTTGAAAACTGTTTCACCAAGGTCACTCATCTCTTTATTTCATATTGTGAAATTTTTTATGAGTGATTTTGGTGAAACAGTTTTTAAATTTTGTTACTATTATATGAAATAAACCCTAATTATTTAATAGAAATAGTGTCGGTATAGAGGTTAAATGCTAAGTTTTATACTCATGTTTTCTAAAAATAAGATGTTACAAGAATAAGGCAAAATATATTAGACTAGTTATAGTATAGTTAATGTCTGTTGATTGTAAAATTATGATATAAAAAACAATAATTGAATAACAGTATTGTCGAAAAGTAAGAAATAAAAAGTTATTGATGATATGACGTCCTCTTGGATTTTCATTTACATGGATGCAGGATGAGAGAGATCTGTCAAGATAAAATCAATAACGTATGAACATAGATGTTTTAGGAACTATGATTTAAAATAACTTGTAATGGTAAAGTAGATTGTTAAAAAGCTTTTAAGAAATATTAAGCAATAATGTAAAAGTTTACACATCAAACTAAAGGACTTGTAGGTTGCTCTCATTAAAGAAGTATTAAATGAATGTCTCTTTGGCAAAATATAATAGCATGACACAATGATTGGAGGTGTAAGTTAATAAATAGATGAGGTATCAAATTTGTAATTTACTAAAATATTTAAATTAAATTTTACCTTTAAGAGTGAGTGGTCCAATGTTGATTGTTTTCAATGTGTTTTCTTTTAGTAATTCCCATGATTAAAAAACCCATTTCTTTTGTATTTTGAGGTTGTCTTTTGTACCCTGTCACTTGACTTACATACCTAATTTTGGAATTTATGATTCTCTTGTTTTTGTAATACTTAAATATGTATTAAATATATCACAAAAACTTTACATTAAATAATACTTAAATTACAACAGTAACCTATGCTATCAATTCACAAAGTGAATAAATAAATTATCATAATATTTTAAAGGTGTTTTAATAATTTAACAAATTATCATAAGAATTTGGTTTTTCATGATAATTTAAAGCTTTAACAAAGGAATTCTTTAATGTTATTACTCCATATACTTTAGACATATGATGTTTCCTAATTATTATTATTTTAAATCTTATTATTTTCTATAATTCGGGAAGATTATTATGTTATATATGCTTTTTATTCTTTTTTCTTTTAGCTTATTGTTATTATTTATCCTAAAATGTTACGTAAATGAAAGGTCTATTAAGTTATATATTCTTTTTTTTCTTTTAGCATATTATTATTCTTGAAGAATGTTCAATATAGTCCATAATTAATTCACAGTCCTAAGGGACTAATTTTAGCCTTTGGATCAATGTCATCAATGGTCCAGATTAAATTTTAAAAATTTGGGCGGAGTGACAATTTCGTAATTCACATATGATGCTTTTACAAATCACATGTGATTGTATACTGAATTACATGTGATTGAATATTAAAATTTCAGAACTATGTTTTTTAAATGGACTTTATTGAACACAACTCTATTATTCTTTATAAAATCTTTGCATCAAATTTACCTTTTTGTGTAATTTCTTTTAGCAATTTTACATAATTTAACATAATGAAGCTAAAAATCAATAAATTAGAAGTAAAATTCTAGGATCACACTCTTGATTTAAAAAAAAAAATCCTACAACCATTAAAACAAATATTTTTTAATTAATAATAAGGTTTACATTGATAACATAACTTTTTTATAGATATCAATACATTGGTCGATGGGTGTTTGTGACATTTATCAAACATTTAAAAAATAAATCAAGTATGTAGTAATTAAGTTTTATAGTTATTTTATTGATGCCGTTAAGTTTTAATCACTTAGGAAATTCATACTAATTAAAAACATCAAAAACCATGTGGTCTTTGAAGTTCAAATAACTTTTGTATGATAATAGTTAAATTTGGTTACTATTAAATATCTTTTTTTTAAACAAGCTAGATATATATAAGAAGTTAATGTTTTAATTTATTTTCTCTCGACATATCGCACGAGTAATGTAAAACTTGTTATACATCATAACACATAGCAAAAACAAACCCTATTAAACTCATATACACAAAAGATGTAGAAACTAATGTTGTAACTCTTTATGAAGATATTTACATTTACAATTAATTAGTAATATAGACTTATTAATTAGTAATATAGACTTAAAAACATAAAAAAATATAAAAAAATCATCGTCTCATGTACATATATTGTGTCGGTATTTTATAGAGCGATGATGTAAAATACTTTTTTTTCTCGCTTAAGTTAATATGTGTATAAAAATTGTATCCTGAAATTATATAGGGTAAATTGTATGAATACTATTGTAGATAATCAATATTTCTTTTTTAAATAATAATACAATCAACTTTTATAATTTTTCCATTATATACAAGTTACTGTATACAATAACAATTTTAACAAAGTTTATTATATACAATCATAAACAAAAATTAGATAAAGAAAAAAGTTGTTTGCATACAATTGTAGGATTATAAAAATTGATTATTACTTTTAAGAAAAATAAAGTCGGTTGTATACAATAGTAACTAAGATAAATTTTATTGTATTTTCATGCAATTGCCTAATTATATATGTAAATAAATGGGCAAACTGCACATAAATACAACGAACTTTCCTTAAGCTACATTTGTATACAATAAACACTTATTTTTAAAAAGGGGTAAAATGCTTGAAAATACAAAAAAACTTTGCCAATATTATCATTGTATGCAATTAAGTTTATTTTGTACCTAAAAATATATACAACCTACAAATTTGGTTCATTGTATACAATTGGTATCCTGATTACCAGGTTATCGATTGTATACAATGAACCAAATTTGTAAGTTTTTTGTATTTTTAGGTACTAAATTTCTTTTATTTTTTGTTAGGTTACCGGTAAGTTAACTATTGTCATAGGTAACTTGCATAAAATGAACCAAATAATAAGTTGTGTGTATTTTTAGGTACAAAATAAAGTTGATTGCATACAATGACAATATTGACAAAGTTTGTTGTATTTTCACGCAATTTACCTTTTTAAAACTTAATCCTACGAACTTCTATAACATTTACATTGTATACACTTTTTATTTTGTAGCAGGTAAACTCCAGTAATCAACAGGTTAAACATTTTTATTTTTTAAATTTATTTGTTTCTATAGTTATTGTGTTCTTGAAGCTATCCCCATTCTTACCAGTTACCCCACACACGTTTGACTTTGATTCAAGTCATGATACACCATTAGACCATGTTTCATATTTCTTTAAAGCCTCAAAACCACATGTTGACCACATATTGGAAGACGGGTTTCTCATATTCAAGCCACCAGCCTTATTCAAAGATTGATTTCACAGATTAGGGCACGCTTTGAAAGCCTTCAACACCACAGCTGCCGCTACCTAGGCAATATTGACATTCATTTTCTTCGATCTCTTCATCTTCACCACCAAACTCTCACTTCTCTCCGCCACTTTCTGGTGTAATTTACGACTTCGCCAGCACCAAGCTTCTTAGGGGCGTCCCCTACTACATCCCCTCCTCCATGACTCCGACGGCGGACTCACCCTCTTCCAAAGCAACAAAGACGCTTGCCCACTGAACGTCACACAGGAGCCCATTAAAGTTAACCAGCGTTCCCTTCACCCTCGACCCCATTTTCTCGACGAAGATATAATCAGGAGAGCTTACCTTATCTTAATCGAGGTGTAACGACCCGAAAATCATGTATCGACATTGGATTGTAATTACAAGTAATTGAAATATATGTTTGTATATATCAAGAATATTTTTGCTCCTGATTTAAGTATAAAACATTAAAAGTAGGAAAATAAGAAAAGAAATGAAAATTCTGAATTATCCAAGAACGCGACGCGTTCCATGGTTGGACGCGACGCTTCCAAATGCGTCATGTGGTGCGTCACGGCACTGAGAGTGTCGGCTGAGTGGGCGAATATTATATTAGTGTCGGCTGAGTGCGTCCGACGCGACGCGTCCGGGACTCCAACGTGACACGTTCCCGCGTTTTAAGCTCTATATATATTAGATCATTTCCAACCGGTTTTGACATAAACACTTCGACTCTTAACGTTACTCTGCCACATTTTCGATAGAAATCCAGTATTTTGAGGTTGTGAGGTTGCCGGGTTCATTTGGAGATCGTATTTGAGGTCCGGGAAGATCGGAGATAACGTTACGGACGTAGTTTTCAACCGTGGTTTCGCTTTGGTAACCCCGAGAGGTATATTCTACTTAACTTACGTTTATATTCCGATAAGTATCGCGTGATATGCTGCATGCATGTCTTTCTAGCATGTTATGGTAGATTATTTAAGTTCGTGACGCGTAGATCGTGATCAGGAATATTATTTATGCGTGTCTAGGTTATTCGAGGCGATTGAGGTTGAGATCTTGACGATCCGAGTGTGTTGTACGTCGTATCTTGATCGCGGTGTTATTTCTGGACTGAGGTGAGTTCAGTAGACTTTTACAAAACCGAGTACATAGATTAAATCTCATTTTTAGAATAAAGTGGTTATATATATATATATATATATATATGTGTATTTTTATATTTATATGTATATATATATATATATATATATATGTTGATTCTTGATATGTGTATTGTGATTGTATTAAACATCTGATATATACATGATCAAACATGTGATACGCATGATACGGTTTATTACGGTTTACATGTGATTATTATGATTACTGGCATGTATACAAATTGCGGGCGGGGGTAGTATGCTGTATTACCCATATTGAGGATTTGCGGGCCTAGTTGGTATGATTTACCTTCTAGGATAAAGTGCTAGCCAATGCGGATCATTTGGTCTTTCTAGACGACTATATTGACACATGGTATGGGGACACCTCGGTGTTCAAATACTGGAGTGGTGTAG
>JAUEJL010088613.1:0-14482 GCA_032274825.1 Drosophyllum lusitanicum
TTCCATTCCATTCCATGATGGAATGAGAAAAAAACACCCCTCCCCCATGGAATGAAATGGAAGGAATCGCATTCCTTATGCAATGGTTCATTCCATTCCTGCATGATTAACTAACAGGTTTTTTCCATTACGTCGGAATGACTTATTCCATTCCCTCTCTCAATCATCCATACCAAACACTGCCTATGTGTCAATGATGTAAAAGTTTGGATTGGATTTGCATATTTATAAAAGCTAAGTTTTTTTTATTTCCATCCCCTCTCTTCGTGGTTCTTCTCCAACATGCTTGACCTTAGTTGACATGGAGCTCGTCAAAAATATACGTTTGTGGTGAACTAACTTTAAAGGACAAGGAAGCATGTTAAGTTACAATATTACATTACATGTAACAAGTAATACCGAGACTATTGACTAATTCCTCTGCCACATTCAAACCGAGCTGTTTAAACAAAACATCAACTACTTTCTCCGCAATAATGTTTTTGAAAGTTGCCTGCTCATAAACTGTTAAAGTATCTAGTCAAATGTCTAAAATACCTATTGCTACATTGTTGTACTTTAAGTGTGTTAGTGTGATCCTGTACACAAACAGGGTTCGGATTTCTTAACGCTAAGGGGCTGTTTGGATATCTGTTTTCAAAGTGATTATTGCAACCTGAAAAACCAATTTTGGAATCAGATAGGCAAGTAATCTTAAACTCTCCAAAATCTTACTATCTTAACCCTAAATCAATATCCAGAAAATCAAAATGATGATTAGTTGACTTCAATCCTTTTAAACTGATGATCAGATTAAACACACATCCAAGCAGCCGGGTACAAGAAAACCCTGAAATTCAAATGAAATCTGTAGCGATTTGAACGGGAGGAGATCGATGCATAGCATAACTACCATAATCGATTCGAATGTGTTAATAAAAATACAAAACTTACTTGAGAGAGCCAAGCGGTGACATCACTGCGACAAAGGGAAGTGGAAACAACTTTGATCCGTATTTCTGAAGGTTGCGGTGGACTAACTTCAACCTCCTCTATCGACATTGATTCCCCTGCTCCCCATGCCACCGCAGCTGCAATTGCAAAGCAAAGCAAAAGAGATGATTATGATTTCTCAGAATTTCGTTTATACAGAATTAAAAGACGAAGTTACCTTTGCATTTGATGATTCCTCCAGGATTTTTCACAAATCTGGAACTTGAAGTTGGTGACATTTGAATTTGTCAACGAGATTTCTTGCTTTCGTTGAATTTCTGCTTCTGGTTTTTAGTTTTTTTAGGGAGAAGACGGTGGTAGGTAGGTAGGTAGGTTGGTTGGTTGGTGACTTGGTGGTTTGAAACAACAAAAATGGAAATATCATAATCGAACAATTTTATGCATCATTATACATTATTACGTATGAACTAAAAACGGTTGTGTACGAATTAACTCCCAACAAAAATACTTTATATATACACGTATTTGAGTGTAATAGCATACATCTTTTTCCCGTATTATATACACTAGACTAGAGTGAAATAATCCAGACGCATAAACACTTTAAACGAAGGTGAGTAAGCATTAAAACTAGTGTTTGCTAATATCGATCGATAACCTGTTTGTAATCGTTAATAGGTGCTAGACCAAAACGAATTGAAGAAATTCAAGCTAAAATCGGTAGTCGTAGAAAAACAATCACGAATTGGTGAAAGTTGGTCTAACCGCCGTTAAGAAGTTGTCTGAACGGAAGATCCAAAATAATCAAACTCGGTCACGAATCGGTTAAACTTCATAGAATCAGTCATGAATCGATCAAAATCAGTCAATTTTGAACATGATTATTTTTAAAATTTTATTTTGCTATGTACATACGTATAATTTCAGTATTTCCTTAAAATAACCGATCTGTCAAATCTGATTACTCAAGTAATCCTTATGTATATTGAATACTTGTTACACCTCAGTCAACCGCTTGAGTAGATTCCAACAAGGATTACAACATTGATTAGAATAACTTTTCTTTACAATATTTATCAGAGTACCATCTAAATTTCTATTTCTTCTTCTGACTTTTTCCGAAGTTCTCCAATTGCATTGCTAATTTTGTGTTAATCATAGTTAAATTTTAATACACACATAATTAATCATAGTTAAATTATATTACACACATAGACATAGATGTGTGTATGTAAGTGTGGTAATGTAATTATTGTAGACCATTACACTCGTTAAATCTAGTAACTACAAAAAGGAGATTTATAAAAATAAAAATAAAAAGAATTAATCGATAAATTATAAGAGTTAAGACATAATTAATTGTTAATGCAAATAGTTTTTTTTTCTTTAACTCGATTCATAGTATTATTGTTAGGTATCTATATCTGTTTTCATTATATTTAAATTTAATAATTAAAAAAAATATTACACAAACTCATCTCCCCCAATCAACCTTCACTTTAGAATCCCTCTTCACTATTGCCAGTTATTATTATACTGCTGGCCACGATTTCCTCCCATCGTGTTGCCACGCCCACCACCTGCCCCGCTGTATGAACCGCCGCCACCACCGCCGCCACCACCACCTCCTCCTTGAGGATAATTTGGTGGACCAACCACATAGCCACTACTACCACCTCCACTACCCCGCCCGTATGCTTGTGGAGGAGGGTATGGGCCACCACCACGGTTTGGGTGGTGGTTGTATCCGCTAGAAGGGTTCCCGCCCTGTGTGTATCTGCTTGATCCTGCTGAAGGACCACCACGAGCCTTCCCATAGTGATGCCCAGGGCCGCCTCCTGCCACCAGCTGCATTGGTGCATTTGGCCTCATCTGACCACCTGACTGCTGCTGCATTGGTGGCGGGAGTCGCGAATGTTGCTGCTGTTGATGTAATTTCTGACGCTTTGCTGCTTCATCATGTTGCCGCTGTTGCTGACGCTTTTTCTTGGTCTGGAACTCATGTGAGGCCTCGTATTTAGGTAAACTGGTCAAGGAAAAAGTCAAATGTCAAACATCAAAAATGGAATGTGAGTCTTTAAAATGAAAACGTAAAAAAGTTTGACCCATTTAACACATCCTCTCGCTTAATCCTTTAGCTCGTCTCATTTTGAGATTAAGAACATGACCCAAAATCAACTAATTTATAGGTAAACTGTCACCGCGTAATTCATGAAGTTAAGGTCTACCTCTTGGGATCACAAGGTAACGGGTCAATCCAGAAATACTCTGCATCAAGTGCATCCTTGGCTGATATTCTCTACATAATTGAACAGAGTCAGAAACAAAGGTAGCCACAAACATAACCACCCAACAAGATATTTTAATACACAAAATTCATGAAATATGTAGGAAATAGTCAGGAACCCCAAAACAAGTTCTTTCTGAAGTACAACTCTTTCAAAACAAAAACATAATTAAAATGGCATTTGTTTGCATATAATTTAGAGAGTTTAGTATTTTCCAACTCTGAACTAACCAAAATCTCGCAAAATTTACCCAATTTTTATATTGTTATTAATATTTTTTGGTTATAAAAAGCATTACCTGAGAAGGATCAAGAGTCAGCATTTTCTCAAGCAACTCCAGAGCATGCCGATCAAAGCTACAATGGGAGGGTAAACAATATAAAGTCGAACCAAAATTTTAATATTTATAAATGATTATAAAAAAAGAGTTTTTTTAACATACTGCCTGAAGACCTCACGAAGACGCCTTTTCAAAGGCCTTGTGGGCTTGAAGTTGTTGTACCAAGGAATCTTAGAAACGCCGGGCCAGTTATTTTCATCAGGAGCTCCACACAGTTCAAAGATTTTATTTAGCTGCTCAGGCTGTTTTTTAACCAAAGTCAAAAAGTGCATTAAAGGTTTTATCCCTGGTGGGTCATACGGGTAGAATAAAAAACAATTGGCTAAAAGGGAACAGGTTGGAAAGGTCCAATTTGACCAAAAGTGTACCATAAAAATCGGACTTTTTTGTAATAATATAATTTATGTAATCATATTCAACACATCAACTAATTAAATGGACAAACAGTGTTCCATCATCTATGTCAACCCAACCTGATACTTTTTAGATCAGTGCCTATTTTTATCCGATAACCCAACCCACCCTACCTCCACATTTTGCCAAGTAGAATATAACAAACAGAATACACAGAAAACAACACGTGGTAGAACAGAGCTCTTACTGTCTAGAACCAAAAGAACATTACATCTTTCCATTACGGATTATCATTTTCTTTCAAAAGTATTTATCCGGAGATTCAAAAAAAATTGAACAAATAAAAAATATGCTTGTCCCTAACATGTCAATTTTGGTTGCCATGATAGATCCAATATTTTAAGGTAGGAGTGCAAGGTTTTACTAAAAAGTACATATATAATCATACAAAATATAAGGCAAAGCGGCCATCTTTTACTTATTTGGTGAGAACAAACACTTAGAATATGGCTCCGGTAAACAAAAGTCTAAAATAAATGGAAAAAAAGTAATCATTATTATTAACTCAAGCGAGTTTTTATGAAAAGAACACTTGCCTCATCTTTGCCAGGAAAAATCGGTTTCCCATGCAGAAGCTCGGCAAAAATACACCCAACTGACCACATATCCACGGCTGGACCATACTTGGTGGTCCCTAGCAGCAACTCAGGTGGTCTATTTAGATAATAGTTAAAAAAGGGTCAACTACAAGCCCAATTTTAAAGGATACATTGCCCAACATGTTCTTTATTCTCCAAAGTTGAAGCAAAATTGTATCTAACTTCTTATGATCTTATTTTAGCAACATAAATAGATTTGAATTTCTAGCCTATTGGATTAACATTTTGAATCGAGTTTTGAAAAAAGCAGAAAACTTTTGGATACTTAATATTAGTAGTTTCTTCATCAACTGAACATAGTGTTTACTAAAGCAGGGAGGGAGCAAACCGTACCTATACCATAAAGTGATCACACGATTTGTAAGATTGCCATTGTGATCATTTGAAAATGAACGAGCAAGGCCAAAATCTGCTAGCTTCAAATTTCCTTCATTGTCTATCAGAAGATTGGAACCTACAAGCACGATTAGAACATGATTTAATTTTATGTAAATAACGTGATTAACAAATTTATTTGTTATTTTATTTTACTTTATTTATTTTGAATTTCAAATTCACTCACTATTGATAGAAAACATAACCGGCATGTGAAATGTACATTTCTAAACATAAAATCTAGGTTAGACAACTTAACAATAGGATTTTTCCCTAGTCAAATAATCTAATTTACACTTTCATGTATTTCTCAAGTTTTCTTGAATTCCTAACTGGAAACAGATTTCAGGAAAGCACTTCTGGCTGTATCATTTATATGCAATTATTGACAATGTTATTATCTTAGAAGTTATAAGAATCTGTCAATTATATGAAATCATCCTACATTTGTATGTCTTCTTTTGATTTTACATCTGTAAATCAAAGAACTTGCATCAACAATACCTTTGATGTCACGATGAAGTACTTGATTTACATGACAATAGTGAAGCCCTGTTAAAAGCTGTCTCATATAACACTAAAAAAGGGTAGGTGAGTATACCATTTCACTGTGAAGATAAAATAAATATAAAGGACAACAAAAACAGTAATATAGTAAATAATTAGTACCTTGATCTGTGGAACAGAAAACCTCATTCCGGGACGATCAGCAAGGCCAGTTAGGTCATGGTCCATGTACTCAAAAACCATGTAAATTCCCCCCTTGTATTTATTACCATCTGTAAATAGTATTAAAAAGCAAATCAACGTCAGAAAGCAGATTTTAGATAAAAATTCAAAGGACAAATAATAATGTCAAAAAGAAAAAGAAAAAGCACTTGCCTGGCCTCCCTTGGTCATCTTTCTCAGGACCTACACATCAAATTTCAAAATTAATTTATCATCTCTATTTCCTGTATGTGTGCTGATACGAATCATGAAACAGGTAATAGCAATATATTGAAGGAAACTGAAATTAACAAGGATATAATTACAATCAATCCTAATCAGATGACTGCCCAGGGAAGATCCCTCTCTCAAAGGTGTAAACCGATGAGCCCCTCTCTAGCCAAGCTATGAGATCAATACAAGTCTATAAATCTAACCTACGTAATATGTGATCCTTTCCTCTATTTATTAACAATCCCTCTAACAAACTTTACCCCAATTACCCTTTTACCCCTTTTAGTATTTAACTAACCCATTTCCTATCATGTACAAAGTAAATAATGGAGAGATCAACTAAAATCTTATAAAAGATATATCATAAGTTACCTGGAGAAGTAACAATCTCTTTAAGCTTTATTACATTCTCATGATGCAGCTTCTTTAAAATTTTAATCTCTCGTATGGCTGTTATTGGGAACTGTAGGTACAAACAAGTAAGATGCAGAATTGAGAATCTTATCCAGCATGGTAATTTATATGGTCTTGTTCAACAATATGTGCTCTATATGTATGTATGTGTGTATACATGTGTGTATGTATATTTCTGTGTATAAAATAAAAAATCAGAAAGGATGTGTTACCCCCTCCCTCTCATTGTCCATGCGTATCTTCTTCAAAGCAACGATTTCCCCCGTCCGGATTTCCCTAGCCATGTACACTTGACTGAAAAACATCATTACAAACACAAAATTGTAAGTTCAGATAAAATAGGCAAGCTCCATAGTTATAATAGTTAGTTCAGAAAATTTAAACCAAGTTTTGACTAATGGACTTTTTAGAAAATAAAACAATGATTAAAATCCAAAACAAGTAAAAAACAGATCTCATGAGTCCAAATTCCCAAGAAAACAATGAAAAAAGAAAGATCATTTTTCCAAGACAATCAACAGATAGTTTGCAAAGGGAAGGGCTGATAGAGTAACATCAAGAAAAACAAAAAAAAAATCTTCTGAGCAAGCAAAGAATGAATACATAGTCTCATCATCAACCAACTCACTGTGCAATGAGCAATATATATATAGATAAAACAAATAAGCCACATAAGCCATAGTTACTAGCACTCATTTCAAATCTTAACCAAACAAACACCCACTAACCATGGTTACTATAGAACAACAAACTGTCAAAACCTAAAACAACTAATGTGGTATTGTGGTGTATTGGGTGGTTAAATACTTAATATTAGTACCATAAGAAATAATGAAATGACAACCAGACACTCTCAAAGGCAGATAATATGTTAAATAGATTAAAGCAATTAAGAAAAAAGGTCTCTCATTCTTCTATGAAGAAAATGAGTACCAAATGATAGTTCATTAACCAATGAAATTAAAGAAATGAAGCCAATAGATCTACACTTCTACCAAGTATCATATCAAGCTAATGAAGAGAACAGTTTGGACCTATCATATGGTCACACACTCATACCAAGTGCTTAATAAGATGAAAGGTTTTTCACATTCAGTACTTTGTTATGTCCAGTACATCTCTCTCTTTAAACTCTTTTCAATGAGGTTAAACAAACAAGATCACCAAACCTAATGTCCTGATCCGCATAACATTTGAAAACAAGAAATATGGTATGATGTAACCAAAACAAGTTGGTAAAAATTCTTATTATATCATATAAATATATCCTTCTGGTATGAAAAGCCACTAGGTTAATACTAACTATTTACCACTTTAATGATATATCAAATAACGTGTTTTCCGTAATAGCATTGTGAGAATATCTACAAGTTGATACTGAGTTCAGATATGTACTGGTCGGGATCTGTTCTTGTCCCCACAATGCAGTCTATAATTAGGTGATAGTCAACTTGTTAAGCCTTTTCGAGACAGCAAAATCTCTGTAAACTAAAACACAAAAACTGGGCAATTTTCTGTGTATCCCTCAAAGAATAAAAATACAATACTTAAATACTAAAACGTCCGATTCAGCAATTCATCGTGAGACTCTATTGTTCCTTCCTATTCCAAGAAACTAGATTTCCTCCAACAAATACACAATAGTACTCGACATTACAAGGTCGCCCCAACTTAATTAGCATGAGAGAAACTAGATATATATCTCCTTCATCCGTGAGCGCACGTACCCGACAATGACCTTGATCTAAATAGAGTATCCCCTTGTCTAGTGTTGCCTTGGATTCCTAGAAATGCAAAGTGATGCATGCCAATGACTTGTGTATGGTATGAACAAAAATTGGTTGAAGAAGCTAACCACAAATTTCAACATAAGGTCTATTAACTATCGAGTAGTTTAACTTTCAACCGAGTTTACTGTGTCTGACTGGATCCATCACAGGACTTCCATCCTTAGAAGCTCGCCAATTGTAAGCATTGGACTGTCCAATTGTTTATATCCTAGTATACCACACTCAATGTGCATATCAAAAACATACATTCTAGGGATAGTAGAATCCCTCAAGGAGATTTAGAAACTTTTATCCCAAAAAAGTATGAAGACATCCCATAACTATAAAATTGAGACCACATGAATTGCTACTATCATCACCATTGATGAAAATTCCATCCACATATGCCACTAGTGTCATTCTATTGAGGTGCAAACACGCAGGATGATTCTATGTATAACATCACACTAACAAAAATTTTGAAAATTCAGATGAGAAGTATTCTTTTAAACTATCAGACTGAAGTATTTTAATAGAAACATTAAACTAGGTCCACACATAAGCATAGGAGTTACAAATAAAAAGGACAAGATTTCATCTCCTGTAGTCCTGTTTACTCATGTTTCACGAGAAAAGTTGTCAACAACGTAAAAAGTATTCATAGAAGTAATAGCGGATCGAGACAACCTAGGTGATAGTTCAACTGAATGAATATACTTCTTGATTCTACCTCGAGGGTGATAGGGATGACGAGTGTGTTTGCCTAATTGACATAATTCACAAGCTAACCCTATAAAAGATGAAAACTCTAGTTTTATCAGCTTGAGAATGGTTAAGGAGGGATGGACCTAGGGGATAATGAGCTTCCATGACACCAGAATCACATAGGTGTGCTCATGGATACTGCAAAGTAGACAAACGATAGAGAACTCGAGACATAAAATCTGTCTAAAACTCCAAATAACCTTATTAAATGCATGTACTAAGATCTTGAAGCACTCAGGATTTGAATCTTAACTCCAAAGTAAAATAAATTCAAGCAAAAAGAGTTGAACAAACAGGAAGAGATTGAGTTAGAAAAATGGGCCTCTACATACTATGGAACTGCCGCGTAAGACGCTTCATGAATGAAAGAATGCATTAAATAAGCAAAGATAACTACCAAACAATGAAACAAGTAGGGTTGTGATATTACATGATCCGCCAATAATTAACGGCAAGGAAACCGCCAACCAACCTCATATAACAAATGCAAACTAACCATATTTTCTACTTAACCAACATGGTTCAACTTCTACCTCTAGTAGTCTAGTCAATGTACACTCTTATTAGTACTGCAGCAGCTACTGAAATATTATATCTCCTTTAAGGACTGCAGTTATTTCCACCACAAACACGGTTAATTCCACTGCTAAATTATCATTTATATCTCATGTCTCTCCCTTGAAATTTAGATTTAAAAAGGCTAACATGATTTCCGAATAAAAACAACATCTAGCCCCAACATTATACACAATGGAATGGAAGGGAAACAGCTTATAGGTCTCTTTACAAGAAATTTCAAAGATTATGTAATTCTGAGAAGTAACCATGAGTGTATCGTGTCAGTTTCTAGTTTTCTACTTACTATATCCAACTGGGATTCCAGAAAGTGCATACCACTATGCAAGGCATTACATTAGCAATATATATATATATACACACACATGTTGTCCCTGTATGCCTTTTGCAGTTAATTTGGGTGTAGAGGTCAAACACATTCTTTTAGTAGAGTGGCAGTAAAAACAAACCTACATAGCTTCTAGGTTAAAAGAATTTCTTGTGTTTTGATCAAATAGCGTCTATGAATTAAAGCCAATTACCAGTTACCAATTACCGAATTACGAAACTAAACTTGATGACGACACTTTAAACTGTAACATTTGAAATCAGTTAAGCAGATGATGTTAGCGACTGACCCGTAAGTTCCTTCACCAATCTGCTCCAATTTCTCGAAACAGTCAACACTTCGGGAACCCCAGGTTGGAGATTCGGTTGTGTTCAGCTGTCCTGGTGCCGCTATAGCCATGGCCACTCTGGTAGGTAGCTCCGGCAAACGTCCGACGTTACAAGGACGGAATCGGAGGAAATTTTAGGGTTATATGCGTGTGAAAGAAAAGGGGGCAACTACTAGAAAGTTGGTGTATGAATTAGATCTTTGGGCCACCAAGAAAGTAGTAGTCAATACATTGTATATTTGAGAGTAAATTAGTAAATTACACTTATCAAATCTTTTCTGACTTATTTTAAATTTTTTATTATACATTTAATTATTTAACAAAATATAATATATTATAAATTATTTAAAAATAAAAAGAATAAAAAATAATATAAATAAAAAATTTATAACATTTATCGTTAAAAAATAAAAATTACAAAACATTATTGAAAATAATAAATAATAAAAATATCTAGTAATCTAGTTGTCTTTGTTGTCAGGAAGTTAGATACGTGCAATATGTTCAACCAGCGAATATACACTTTTGTATCGGAGATCAAATTTTTTCCTTTGACGTCCCACGATTGTTTAAGATACGGATACTCTCCTTCTAAATCATCAATTATTCGTTCAAATAGTTGTATGCTCATCCAGGACCGTCGTCTAAACATATCCTATGTATAAACAAGGTTATCACCAAAGTAGTTTCGCATAAGCCGCTCTTTTGAAGTTACTCGACCTCTTCTATGATCCCGCTCTTTGGTGCTCTTCTTGACAATTTCATAGTACCATAAATTAATTTTGTCATTTCTCGAACCAACCCTATAAAAATTTTGTTTTCCTGCTCAATGAGCTCATCGGTTGATATGGATGATGATGAAGCGGGTTTTGGTGAATCCATAGTGTGTAAAAAAATAAATATTTTTTAGTAAAAAAGTGGTTGAGAGAAATATAGATTTTGGGATGAATATTTTAAAGTGTAGAATGATATATTTTAAGAGGACATATATAGGGGGAAAATAAATTTTGTTTTTATTAAGCTAGTCATTAAAAAAATTATTTATTAATAGTCGTTGTAAAACGGCTTTATTTAAAAAAAAGGGGGAGGAAGCGTCGGGTTGGGGGACTTGAATATGTTACCCGGTCGGGTAAAATGGGGGGCGTATGGGTGTTAATATTGAACCAGATGAACCCAAGGCCACATCTGAAGCCTTCGGGCTGGCTGTTATGGATGGCCTTATACTGGTCCCTGACCTTTAGGCTTTATTTCATCTAAGGCCCCTTGCCTTAACGTCCATCTAGTTTAGACGTTACATGGTCCATTTGCCTATCATGTGAGGGGTAGAAACATCTTTTCCTAACCGACCTCTAATCTTCTTCATAAAGATTATGTATCGTACCCTTCCTAACGCCTTTTTAGTACAATCCATTGAATTGAAGAAGATAACAAAATCAAGAAAATGGAGCTTTGTTGGTGTGGAAGGCAAGCCATAGTGAGGGCTTCTTAGACAACAACGAACCCATGTAGGAGTTTTATGGTTGTCTAGAAAGGGGCTCTAACTGTATGTTCTTTGGATGGTTTGATACAACGATGTGTGCAAGATCAAAGGCTATCATTCAGGTTTGTTGAATTTGAAGAATATGCTTGAAGAAGTAACTAAACAAAAGGATGCAACAATTTGGAGGTTGAAAATGTATCTCATTTCAACTTGGATTATCTTTTTAGTCTATGTCCTTTTTAAAATTTTAGACCTAATTTAGTTTTTTTAGGGTTTAAGAATTTAATGTTTGAAGTCAATGTAGGGTGTTTCATGTTTTTGGTTTAAGGGGCATTTGTAAACTTGTGTGCTCTGTTTTCATCAATTGATGATTTACTTGATATCATATTGATGTGTTATGTGTTTTTGTGCTCTGATTTCATAAATGGATATGTAAACAGTAGATAGGAAACATGTTTATACAACATAACATAATACATTACACCTAAACTCACATTTCCTACTATGAAAGCTCGTTGAGATATCGATCTAAGCTCGAGTTTAACATAAAGTTCTCTCAAGCTCTAGCTTGATTCGGCTTGTTTACACCTCTATCGTGAAGTACCAAAACTAAACTTCCATCATCACTCCTTTCTACGGCCGTTAAAAGGTATAGGATCCCTTCTACAGTTGTAAAAGAAGTTTTTGACCAACTCTGAAGGTTTGTCTTATGAAATTCGCACAAGTTATGGAATTTTATTTTTCTTCTAAATTTCATCGGTTTTGCTTTGTTTCTTGTTCTTTTGCCATTGTATGTCTGCATGGTAGAATATAACAATTAAGAATCAAAATATAACATTTCCACTGCATAAGTTAACCCAAATGCGCGGAAATCTATAAGATAAACATGTCAACTTTAAAGCGATAAATCCTTATTTTCTGATTCCTTCCGTTCTACCGCAACAAGAGATTGTTATAAACTTTTCATTGAAGGAAGAAAAAAGCTATTTGATATCTTTCAAAATATGTCTTCTAGAGTATGTCTTACCACAGATACATGGACTTCGGGTCAAAATCTGAGTTATATGTGTTTAACTGCTCATTTTATCGATGATGATTGGCATTTGCATAAACGGATTATTAATTTGTGTCCGATAGCGGATCATTCTGGGGTATTAATTGATAGAGTAGTAGAGAATTGTTTAGTTGAGTGGGGTATAAAGAATGTCTTGACTGTATCAGTAGATAACGCTAGTTCTAATGATTTGGCAATTCAACACTTGAAAAAGATTTTTAACCATTGGGAATGTGGTGTTTTAGAAGGCTCTTTTTTGCACATGAGATGTGCTGCACATATCTTGAATTTGGTTGTCAAAGATGGTTTATCTGATGTAATTCTTTTTGTAAAGAAAGTTCGTGCTATGGTAAGATATGTGAGGTATTCTCCCACAAGGCTTAAAACTTTTAAACATTGTGTTGAAGAATAGAAAATCAATAGTAAAAGTCTTGTCTATATGGATGTTGATACACGATGGAATTCAACCTTCTTGATGCTTGAAAGTGCTGTGAAATTTAAGAAAGCTTTCAATAATATTCTTTTGAAAGATTCAATTTGCTCAAAAGAACTTAGAAAATGTGGTGTTGGTTTAGTTAATGATACAGATTGGGTCAATGTTAATAGTTTGTTGCCTTTTTTGAAAATATTTTATGATGCTACACTGAGGTTATCGGGATCTCGATATGTGACTTCAAATGATTATATGCATGAGATTTTTGGCATTGGTAATGTTATAGATGGCTTTGTTAGACATACCGATCACTCAATTTCTTCCATGGCATCTAACATGCAAAAAATGTATAAAAAGTATTGGGGAAGTGCCTAAGCCCACATAGAGTTCTATCCAAAATAAATTAGCAATAGAAGTAGGGGTATAAATGTATAATTGATCCGACTCGAGTGACAAGCTTGAGCTCGACTCGGTTTCAAAACTCGAAGCACGAAACTCGACTCGAGCTCGGTCAAGCTTTGATTTTCAAGCTCGAGTTCGACTCAATTAAGTACTTAGACACTCTCGAGCTCGGCTCGGCTCGACTAAAATTAAATTAAATTTAATATTGTAGCAACAAACATATAAATACATCCGGGGATTCAGATTTAAAGTTTTCAAGCGACAATTAATAATCTGCTATTAAAAACTAGTACAAAAGGGTCAAATAATGAAAAAAAAATGTCTACCAGACAAGTCTTTGTTAAAACGATAATCGATTACAACAATGGATAATGGGACTAATATTTGAAAATCGAATTTCAACAAGTCTACCGGCAAGAGCACATCAAGAGCTTTGATATTTTTCATGAGAAAATGCTGAAGTTTAGATTGAATCATATTTTATATTAAAAAAAAAAACAAATGGCAGGAACAAATTTCCCAAAAATAGTAGTATATAACGCCCCAAGGTTTGAAATTCCTAACAAATATAAATAAATGAATAAATAAGTGTTATAAATACTATGAGCTGCCTATATGAGATTAGAGGTGTTTATATAACTAGAAGAGCTAAATCTGTCAAAATAAAAATTAAAAAGTGCAGGGACCATTTTTGTAAATACCTTATACTTATGGATATATATGTTATTTCCTTTTAAACACAACACAAACACACAAACACTTATCGGCACATCAAGAACATAAGGGATCGTATTTTCTTTGCAAACTTTGATCAAAACAACAAGATTTGATCGTCTTACCCGAAGGGTTTTGAGGGGTACAATATGCATAGTGAAAAATAACCAAAACCCTATTCCAGAGATTTCAACTGGATCAACTAGATGAACAAAAATATATAACCAATATATATTAGAAAGTTTAAGGTTAAGAAAAATATACCCTCAGACTGCTATAGGGGGATACAAACCGCCTAGAAAATACCCGCTTCAAAAGCGTGTGTGTG
>JAUEJL010088624.1:0-14481 GCA_032274825.1 Drosophyllum lusitanicum
AAATTTAAATTTCAAGTATTAAAGAAAATTTTAAAATGTTATAGTTTTACCTATAAACGGGTCATACGGGTCATTTTTGGGTTGTCGGTTGACCCTAACCCGTCCCATTTATTTTCGTGTCAATTTCGTGTTAACCCGCTTTTGACCCATTTCGGGTTCGTGTCACTTTTTTCGTGTCGGGTTTCGGATCGACCCAGAAATTGCCAGCCTTACCTGCGGGTATACCCGTAACCTCGATGGTTATTTGGTAATGGAATACCCGACGGGATGAGACCGGGTATGGGACATGATTTTATTATAGAATATGGGACTGGAATAACTCATACCCGTCCCACTGCCATCCCTACTCTCTTTTTTCTTTTATATTTTGTGGAGCTTTTTAGTGCATTTAAAAGCAGATTTTTTTTGTTTTTAGAAAAAATGCTTTAATTAGTAAAAAATCTCTACTTGGTTATAGAAGTTTAGGTTTTTGTTTTTTTTAAAATAAGCTCTTAAAAACTTTACAACAAAAAGCTACTATATGGAGCTTTTAAAAGCCGTATTAGCTTTTGATAAACCAATTTACATAAATACCCAAACATCATTAAATGTTGTATTAGCTTTATTTGAAGTTTTATCTTTGTATCTGTTTATGTCATTTTACATTTTTAGATCCCAGCTACAACTACCTTGTCAACCATTATTATTCAAATAAAAGCTTCAACTTTCGATTAGTTATATCAAACATACATCATAATAACAAAAGAGAGAAATCTGTACATCATCAAAAACTCATTTGATCCCCATTAGGAATGGAAGTGATGATCAGACAGCCGATTTAAAATTTCAAAGTTCAATGGACTATTGGCACATGAACTGTGTGTTCAGTTAAATTAGGTGGAGCCGGAGAGTTAGAGATAAGACATGGTCTGAAAAGAGAGAAATCTGCCGATAGAGATAATGTTGCCGTTGCCGTTGCCGCCTCAGAGAAACGTCACCATCGCAGTTGCCAACAGAATGGGAGGAGGGGAAGGCGTTGGGAAGAGAGGCTGGAGAGAAACGATTTTAGTTTTTTGTTAAATTCTCTGCCTCTTTTTTTAGAGAAATGATTTCTCAATTATCTCCTTTTCTCTCATTGTAATGAAGAATTAAAAGTAGGGATTAAGAATTGGTTTTATTTTCCCACTTTTTAATTCTTAGCTACAAGAAATATTTCCATTTTTGTTTCCCCATCTCCAATCTCTCTCTCAATACCAAACGTGCTTTAAATGTCCTTGAAAGAATATATTGTGGCCGGCGAGGAAAATTAAAAAATGTCAAAACCCACAAGGTACTAGACCCTTCAATCACAAAATCTTCCCCCCGGCCGGACCAAATGTTACTTCAAGCTTGGACGATCAGGAATCTAATCTTTGTGTTGCTTCTGGACCAAATTATTATTATTATTATTTATTTATTTATTTTAAAAAAAATAGAAAAGGGAAAAGAGACAGATGTCGACGACGATTCATGAGAATTGATGGAGTAGTGATCATCATATGGTGATGAGTGATTGATTCAATGATTCCCCGCGCACTCCAATTAAACAAAACCATCTAAAAAAAGCAGCCAACGAGGCTCCAATTATTGTGCTAAAAATAACTCCTTACTTATTATATGATCACCCTTCATAAAATAAAATAAAAATAAAAATATATACAATACTACAAAAGCTAGGGCCCTTCTTCTTTCACCAACCAAATATGTTTTTTAACCGACCAAGGATCTATGTCACACACTAAATGTTTCTATTTAGTATTATACTTATTAAATAAAAACATGTATAAAAAATAAGAGACTAAATAAGAAGAAAGGATTAATAGATTTCACGTTACATTATCTGAAAGATAAGAAGATAAAGTAAAAAGATTTTGTAAAAGATATACAATTCTCGTTACTTATTAGAACACGGACTAACACTTTTTTCCGAAAAACAACATGATATCGTTATTGTAGAGTAGCTACGTCCATTTCCACAATAAACAATTACTCTAGAATCGTAACATATTTTGTTACTTAAATTTTTTAAAGGAGTTTCTCTCATCTACAGCTCATCCCTGGGCGCTAAAGCTTTAGTGCAGATATATACGATTTAACCTTGTCTGTTTTCAAAGCATCCCCTTATCACCCCTGATTGATACCCTCATGAAACTCGAACCCTTGACCTCCTCTATAAGGCGCAAGTGATCTACCCAATAGTCTATCCGAATTTTGTTAATTAGTTAATGGAGAAAAAGTTCTCATTCAAAAAAACTTCATTTAAACTGTCTTTATCAAAAAAGAAAAATTAATCTAGCAGTACTAAGATTTCATTATTGTGTCAATCCCTCTTAAAAGTTGATAGTTTAATTCATGTTATAGATGTTGGTTTAGTGTAGATTGATGTGTATTTGCTATTGAAAAAATAAATAAATTTAAATTGTCCTTTGAGGGTAAAAAAAAAGGCCAAGAAAAAGAAGGCGAGAAAAGCAGGATGTGGTCGGGTTGGTTAAGTTAACCAGCTTGAGTTAACTTTTTATCATAGAGGTGAGTTTAAAGACGTTAGGATACTGCCACACGATTTTAATTTCTTCCTTCCTACTGTATAATATATATTTTTATTTTATTTTTTATACTTAAATCACTTAAAAATACTTCTTAATAAAAAAAGCGATAAGATTGTTAACAGAAAATTATAACCGACGTTAATTAATATAATATATAACTTACATTATTTTATAGCATTCATGTTTGATATTACTTTAGACGTCTACCAATTTTATTAAAGAATAATATGTCATGTTATAAACAATTTTAATGAAGTAGCTTGTGCATTTTTAAAACCTTAAAAACGAATACATAAACTACTAAAATTAAAATTAGTGGGATACCCGTATAATACGACAACTACGAACAAGAAATGATGATGGTAAATACTTGTGGTGGCGGACAAAGGAGACATTGATATTTGAGAATGAAGTTAGAATGTTACAATTAACTTGAAATAATTAAGTAATATTATTCATTAAATTTATGTTATATGAAAGTTTTTATTTAATAGTGTAGTAATATTGTTTATATACTTTTACTTAAAAGCAATATGAGAATGCACAAATAATGATAATATTATATGTTGAACTTGAAAATCATAAGTACTATTTAAAACTTATACCGTTTTCATGTTAGTCAAGAATAAAATATTAGTGTAGCCTCTAAACAAATAGAAATATATGTTTTTAGAAAAATAAATTATAATCCATCATAATTAAGACATTTATTTGTTAAAGGAGAGAAAAAGATAAAAGGTTTAACGGATTGATGGATGAGATTAATGTAAATAAAATTAAGGGTGGAGATTTCGTTTTAATTGAAAAATTAAGAACTCATCTATACTTTTATACTACTATAGTACTATATAAACCATTTAACATTCTCTCACTTTCTTAATTTTAAGAGTTCTTAAAATTCAATCAATACAAAATCTTAACTTTTCTTTCTATCAAAATTAATCTCATCAACTTAATCTTTAACCATTTCACTTTTTTTCCTAATTACTTTAACTTTTTATTCATTTAAAATATACTCTTCCACTACCACATTCTCTCACACAAACACAATTATCCACGCACATCAACATCATTTTTAAAATCTTATCAACTTTTATCTCTTTATTCATAAATATACATTGTTTTTCTTATTTTAATATCTTTTAGAATTTATTTTTAAAATTAATAAAATAATTGATACAAATAAAAGAAATTTTAAAAAAACGGACATGTTGCTGTAGAAAATTTATTCGTGACATTGAATCAGACGAATAACATATCATTACATTTTTAAAAGCAACATATTGTAAAACAAAAATTATTTGTCGTCGCAACATTGCTCGGGTATGATGCTAGTAATTTTTAAAGAAGAGAGAGTGTTATATGCTTAATATAGTACTATATATAATTTATCTATGCTATTAACATTATCTAACTAGGTAATATTTACGGCATATATGATTTATCCATTAAAATATTAATTTTTTTTAAAAGCATTAAAATATTAACCTACATATATATATTTTTAAATATTTTAGTTTTTTTAAGAAGTATTTTCAAGTTATTTACTTTTAAATCTATATATAAAAACACATAATTATATAAAACACATTTTTAATACATCTAAGTATCACTCAAATAGAATTTTTTTTACATATAACTCGCACACTATTATTATATTTTAAACACCTCAAATCTAAGTAGCAACATATAATATTATAATATATAAAAAATTAATATAATCACTAAATAAAATATGATTCGGTTTCTACGAAACCCCATATAAAGTTGCCACCGAATAGACTGCAAACCCCACTCACACTCGCTCTCCCCCACCGTCATTCTCGTATTATTATTGTCAATAAATCTTTCCTTCACCTCATCTCTCTTTCTTTCCCTTTGCATTTTTAGATCAACATTCATCCAACACACCTTTTTTAATCATACTACATAAGCTTTCATCACTGATTGCTGCCTTTACCACTTTGGCTGATTCAATCATGGCTCTTCCTGCTCTTCAGATACTGATTTTAATCGCAATGGCAGGCTATTCCAGTAAGATTATTTTCTCAATCAGCTCTCGATCCTTTTTCTTTTCCTCAAAAATGGTTTCTGTTCTAGATAAAAAAATAAAATCTTTCCTAGGTATTTGTTTTACCATTTTGGATGATCTTTAAGTAAAGATTTCACCTTGATCTCAAATGGGGTTTTGTATTTTCAGTTGTTCTCTAATGGGTTCTTGTTGCTTTTCTTGTTCTCAACATTGGACTCTGTTTTTTGCTTAATTTTTTAACAGGTCTCTGTTTTTTGCAAATTCTCAAATTGCTCTCTGTTTTTGTTTATTTATTATTATTATTTTCTTTTGCAATTTCTCAATGGGTTTCATGTAGATTTAGATCTTGAGGTTTTTTTCGGTTATTTTTGAAAAAACAGGTGCAGCTTATTGTGTGTGCAACAGTGGAGTAAGTGCAGGTTATTTTTTTCTGTTTGATTGAACTTATCATCTCCCAAAAATTCACAAATTTAAAAATTCAAAGCTGTACAAAAATTTAAACTCACTGCTTAAACTCATCATCTCCAACAATAAACAACCCTAGAACCCTAAATCTGATTTTCAAAGCTTGTACAGAAGATGAAGCACTAGGTACAACAGATTTAGGGTTTTTAGAGTGAGAGGATTTGGGGGTTTCAGATTGTGATGAAGATAGAGTCGACACTTACATGGCGGAAGTGGTCGTGCAATGGTGGTTCGACGATGGGGGAGGAGGTGCGGTGATGGTCCGGACTTCATCAGAAAACATCAGATTTACGGTAGGATCGAGAGGTGGTGGTCGTCATGCGATGGTTGTCCGACGGTAGCGATGGTGTTGTCATTGAAATTGTCCGACGGTAGTGACGGTAGCATGGTTGTCCGATGTTGAGATTGTCCGACGGTAGCGATGGTTGTCCGACGTTGACGGTGCTGGTGGTGGTGAACCGATGGGACTGGTGGTGGTGTGGATGGGAGAGAGACATTAAGATTTAAAAGGGGTGTTGTTTTGTGTTTTCAAGGAGGTAATCTTATTTGAAGGGGGAAAGAGTGTTTGATGACAAGAATAACTTGAAAATGATTAAAATACACTTAAGTTAACGGTGAGACTTAACATAAGTTAGTATAAAAGATTAAAAGTGAAATAAAATGACAATCATAATGACTATTTTTATAATTTTTAAAGTTAAAGGACTAAAAGTAAAATTTCATGACAACCACAGGGACCATTTATGTAATTAACTCTTTTAATTTTTTTTAAAAATAACGTTAAATAAAATATTATATAAAAATAACGGTTAAGAGTATTTATAAAAAAACAAAATTACTTACGTAAGTATATATAGTACCAAGTGACTTTTTATGTCTGAATCTTCAATACCTCATAAATTTTAAATATTTTATCAATAAAACTAGCATATTATGGGGGATGGGAGAGTATAAAACTATAAATTCTCAAACTGAATTTAATATCCTAGTCCAATCTTTTTATCTATTTTATATATTTTTAGAAGAAAAAATTCCACTACCCTTATATATTAGAAAAAATAGTTACTCATTTGATACACGTGTCGATTTAAAAATGATAACTATTAAATAATAAAAATATATTAAATAATTATAAAACACGAAATAAATGAGAATTTAAAAAAGTGATGACAAATGACGTCAATACCTAGATTAGTAGTGGAAATATCGACACGAGGGGAAGGGAAAGTGTGAAAGCAGAAAAATGGTATCATGATAAGAAAAGATGTTATTTTATTTCTTGTAAATATTATCGATCATTATTTTTACAATTATGAGCAACATTGTCAAGTCTTTATTGGTTATAATTAAAAATAATTATAAAAATAATAACTTAGAATATGATTAAATGTGATATTTTTGAAATATTATTAAGGATAAATATGGTATTTGTTTTGGGTGGACAAATACAATATTTTATTTCAAAATTACCAACTTCAAGGTTCAAAATAGATCTACAAAAGGTTTGAAACCTTTTGTTAATCCAGTTCTGCAAGACACACAATATAAAGAATTTAGTTTCTAAGAGATTCAAGGTATGAAATCTAACCTGTTTGATGGTTTAAAGGATCACAAACATCAAAATCATTAGTATTGCAACATTTAGGAGCACTGTGCATCGAATTTCTTGTATTATTTTTCATGTTTTTCTTAAGAAAACATATTTTTGACATCATTGAACGAAGGAAATGATTTGATTTTGGTTAAAATATCAACGATGTTATGATATGAATCAATGTTGTAAAATACACTAGGTGGTACTCTAGCAATCAACCAAGATGTAGCAAGTAATTGGCCTCGATGGGAGGTACTCGATGATTAGTCGGATTGATTAACATGATTGAAGCAACAAAGTTTAGAGAAACAACAAAAAATTAAACTGACGGTTGGAAATTCAAATTGATTAGAGTACAATAGCATTTGTGCGAATTGTAATATGGGGTACAATCAGAACCAACAACATTTGTTACAACTTGCATCTAACCATTGAAGCAAAAGAAACACATAATATTTTTTTTTTTGGAACAACCACATTATTTTTATTAAATTCATAGAACAAGTCACACATCAACTACATATACAGGCTTTCCATCAACATAAGGTACAAGTGATTAAATTATGAGAATCTAAAGTTAGCACATTCAACATTGACTCCAAAGACTTATCAAATATTGGCCACACACTACTAACCTTTTGCTTTGAATTGATGTAAACCACAAAAATCCAAATCCATTCCAAACCTTCTATACACACTGATCCAAGAACTCAACGGAGATGACTCTGAATCAACGGATAAAGTGTCTTCAGGTCACCCATTTCAAACGCAAGTGATCTTTGACGACAATTTACAGGTAGGTATTGAATGTTCCCAATTGTATTAAGTATCATTAGTTTTGAAGCAAATACACAATGATAGTATAAACTTAATATGAACGCGAGAGCAAAAACTAAGAACACTCAATAATAATAATTTTGAAATGCTTATTAAATTAGGATAGAGTTACATTGTTTATATACCTAAAGGGTATTTACTAAAAGGGTAAATTACCGAGAAAGGTAATCTAAATATCAAAATTTGTCAATAAAGATAACGTCCAATTTTTTTGGCCGAGAAAGGATTATAAATTTCAATTTGTAACAAAAAAAGGTATAATGCGTGAAATTTATATCTTTTTTTTGTTACAAATTGAAATTTATAATCCTTTTTTTGTTAGGTCTAAAGATGTCATTATACATTTTTTTGTTACAAATTGAAATTTAT
This sequence comes from Drosophyllum lusitanicum, assembly GCA_032274825.1. NCBI lineage: Eukaryota > Viridiplantae > Streptophyta > Magnoliopsida > Caryophyllales > Drosophyllaceae > Drosophyllum > Drosophyllum lusitanicum. The sequence goes on from JAUEJL010088624.1 coordinate 7,862, forward strand.
AATCGTTTCTCGGCTAAAAAAATTGGACGTCACCTTTATTGGCAATTTTCGATATTTAGGTTATCTTTCTCGGTAATTTTTCCTTACTAAAACTACCCATACCTCTAGAAAATACAAATTAGAAGCAAGCTATACTAAAATCATAAAATAGACACAACTTGTGTTCTAATAGGTAACTTCCTTCTTTTCCTTGTAAACTTCTTTCCTTTTGTTACTTTCACTCATATTTGTGTTGCCAACTTGCCATTACCAACTCCTCACAACTCTGCTTACTTTCACTCATGCTTATATTGCCATTACCATCTCCTTTGTAAACTTCTTTCCTTCATAACAAACCCACTTGCCTGATGTATCTATGATAATTTTACTTTACACACAATTGTAACCATAGATTAACAACACATAATCCAAGCTAGTTCAGCCCTCTTTTCATACAAGGAGCATCATTAAAGACTATAGTCTATATCATTAAAATCAACAAGACTATAGCCAAATCCATTATATCAAAAACCATATCACAGTTAGTGGTGTATATTAATCACTCAGTAGTATAGATAAAGAATAAATACCAACTAATCCAAAGACTCTAAAGCTCAACAGAGATTACTAAAGAAAAATGGGGATTTGTATAAAATCTTCCCTTCACTCACTACTAGCTATAGAAAATAATAGGTATTCCATCCCATAAATCATATTTATGCAAAAAGTATTTGGCTCAAAAGGTTAAAAGGTTAAGGGATCCCAACACAACACCAACCCGTCCTCCAATCCTCCATCACCAAATACATACCAACAAGCCCCCCTTATTACCCCAAATCCTAGTTTTGGTCATCACCCAACCGCCAGGCCTCTACCAAAACCACCTTGTGACTTCAACCCAACCCGATAACCCCACCCATATCATATGTTATTTAAGCATGCCACCTTAGAAACACATAATATGGCAATAAAAACCATAACAAATGTATGTACCGGGAGGTGAGTGAAATAGTGAGAAGAAAAGCCTCAATGAGTGAAAAAGGACTAAGAAGTTAGAATTAATAACCATTGACTAAAAATATTGACCGAGTTCTTGATTGAGTTTGACCAACTTCTCGAGTAATGACTGAGTTGTTGACCACCAGCTCTCGATAAGCTTCGAATCACCTTGGTGTGTATCCAAGACAAGCATTAACCTAATGAGTAACGCCTATCATTTATATTAAACATATAACAACAAATAGTACCTTGAGCGATAAAAATATTAGCGTATTATATTTGTATTATATTCAGTTAGGCTTAGGCCCTTTTTATTAGCCTTGTATCTATATGGCCTTTTGGCCTATATTGTAACTTTATAATGTGATTTATTCCCATTTATTCAATCGAGGAAAATACCATTTATCATGGTATCTGAGCCTATTCTCTGATCCACCAAAAACTTTCATTTCTTTTTCCAAAACCCTAACCGCGTTTGGCATATTCTCGACTAAACACAACAATTGTGTTCATCTTCCTTCTACGCAGTTCATCCCTTTCCTTCTCTGTGTTGTCTCTTCTGATCTCATGGTTGATGCTTCAGGCTCTCATACTCCTTTTGACAAGCCATACGGGATCACTAATATCAAATCTTATGTCCCATTGGTTCTTGATCTGAATGACCTTAACTATGATGTCTGGAAAGAACTTTTTCATACTCACTGTCGCGGGTTCGGTGTACTTGGTTACATCGATGGTAGTATTATATGTATTGGCCCCAATGATCATGAATAACAACGCTAGACTCTCTTGTCAAACTCTAGATTTATGGCACTCATCTTCGTCTCTGCTTACTATGGTTCTCAAACCGGACATGACTGCCTGAGATGTGTGGCTCAGTCTTGAAACCCTTTTAAGAGATAATAAAGATGCTTGAGCGATTAAACTTGATAGCGATCTTCGTAACATAACGCTTGGGGATGAAAATATTTCATATTACTGCCAACGGATCAAATCAATTTATAATCTTCTTGCTAACATCAACAAACTCATCAATGAACACACATCGGTTACATATATGGTTAATGGTCTTTCTAAAAGATATGAACATGTGGCCAACATTATTCGACATCAACAGCCCTTCAATTGTTTTTACATGCCTGTTCCATGCTTGTAATGGAGGAACAATGACTTTTCTAGCTCGATAATAATATATCACATTGACATTTTTTAATCCAACTTTGTGAAGAATTGAAGTTTCGTTTCTAGTATTCTTGTTCTGTTTTACAAAAACTATTTGACCCGTTTGTAGTGAAGTATGAGTCAAAATAGATCTATTGTAACGCCCCATTTTATAAAAACTACTATTTAAACAAAAAAATGTCCAAAAGATTCACATATAGTTTAGAAATGTAAGCGGAAGCATATTTACAACAAAATCTGATGATTGTTTCAAAAGAAAGCACACTTAAAAATACAACTGAAGTACTGCTGTAGTTCTGAGCCTTACTGCACATAGCAGTATGCTAAACAACACATATATGATTAACACATGCATAATATTCTGTCATGATAACACACATGTTGTAAATATGAATAACAGTCTAGTAAACTCACCTTGTAAGTTGTAATGTTATAAATCAATCCACAAGTAATTATGGTTCAGTGAAAACTTCCACGATTAGTCTCTACAGGTATAATACCAATAATATATTAAACACATTCTGAAACTTAAGAAAATAGAAACTGAACAGGGCAGGGCACGCCCGTACCCTATGATAGGCACGCCCGTGCCTTTATGGTGCGACTTATGGATGCGACTTATGGTCCGACTTATGTATCCGACTTACAAAACTTAAAGTCGTACGACTTAGAAGGCACGCCCGTGCTTGGGCATGGTTGGTCTGTGCCTTTACCCCAAAGCACGGGGGTATCTCAAGAACTATGGCTAGCCACGGGGCCATAGGCACGCCCGTACCCCCTTGGGTACGCCCGTGCCCTGCTCTGGTCTGAACCAGTAAGTCAGTCAGCTTGCTGTTTTATGCCATTTTCAAATCAAAACTCAGTTATAATCAATTAAAAACTTCATTGGGGTGATTCCTTTCATCCCAAACAGCTACTAAACAACAACTAACACCAAAATAACATATTTTGATTCTTGAATCTATCCTTGACCCACTTAACCCATTAAATCTTAAATTCTAGTAAAACCAATCATACCTTGCAAATAATAGAACTAGGATGATGATGAAGAATGCTTAAACTTGTTGTGTTCTTGTTCAAAATCCACAAAAAGAAGAGAAGAAGCTTCAAGTGTGTTTGTGCAGAAGTATGAAATTGTTTGTGTTTGTGATAGCAAGACTTCACTATGAAGTCAAAGAAATATGTCGTATATATCTATAAGTTTAGGGTAATTGCACAATAGGTCCCTACACTTAATTAGTTTCTACTTTGACAGTTTTGGCCCTTATAGTTTATATAAACACATCTAATCCTATAAAGGCAACTCATAATACACATATAACACTTCTTATTTATTAATTAATAAATTTCGAACCTTGGGTGTTACACAATCACTCGTGACATAAACGCAGGACAAGGAAGTAATGACGACAAGATACCCTTAAGTCTATTATACCCTTACACGTATTGTCGTCATCACCATTGTGCAAATCCTAAAATGTTTCAGCCTTAAACTAAATTAAAACCGTTGATCTGACCATTAACTCTAGATGGAGATTCAAAATCCTTCAAAAAATCACTTTATGTTGATTCTTTAGTTGATTCTAGAGGAAAACAACAAAACATGAGATTGTAAGATAACTTACATGTATGAGAGCAAAACTTTATGAACTTCCCACTCTGTCGCCAAAATTGAAAATCTTTCTGCCTAAACAACCCTAGAGACCGGCAAATCAAGTCAACCTCATATGTGCCTTAAATCGGATAACACAAGATATAAGTGATTGAGTTCGATGAGCTGATTTAGTATCAAACAACAAAGAACGAAGATTAAAGTGAGAACAGTAAAAGCAGGAAAAAGCCATCACCCTAGAGAAGAGAGAATGAGTGAGTGAGTGAGAGAGCGTCCAAGAAACGTATTTTTTTTGGGGGGGGGGGGTTTATGTTTTTAGTTTTTCTAGGGTAAATACTATAATTACTAATATGACATGGGTTTTTTACTCTCATGTGGGAGAAACATGAATGTTAGTAATGTCTCTTTCAAACGGCAAGTTAGACAAAGAACCATTGGTGCAATTAAATTGTTTTTAAAAGACTATTGGTGCAAATTTTTTTTAAAAAGAATCAAAATGTTATATTGGGTATACCTTATATGACCGAACATATATATAATTTACTCGTTGAACTTTATCAAAATTTGTTGGATTTATATAGGTGTTTTTCCTAATTATATTTATTCTACACTTCAAAAGTTATTGTCATGACAAAGTTAAGATAATCTGCCATTAAAATGATATAGAAGCTAATGACATGAACATATTAAAATACATGGCCTTTATTTGTGGTGTTGTTGACAACTAATTATGGTTTAACCAATTTATGGAACAGTTGAATTGGTGGATGAAAAGTCAGATTATAATATTGCTTCTTATTTTTCACTCATTAAATATAAATATTTCGTTTTTCAAACATCAAAATATATTAGTTTGATACTTTTGATTAATTGTTTTGTAGCCTTTACGGGCAAAATATCAGGAAATACAATTACAATACCGATTTTTAACGTAATTTTCGAGTCGTGTAAGTTGTCACAACAGGTCTTACGTAATTAAAAGGATAATAAAGAGTTTAATTGGAAGAATTTATAAAAGCGCATCTTATATTAATATAAAGATAGAATCTTAAGTATCTTATAAGTTTAAAGTTATGTGTCGTTAATATCTTTCATCTTAGGTTTTAGTTAGTTTTGAATTTTTAATTTGAATGGACAGTGAAACAAACCTCATCAATTGAGGATGATGCATCGTTGGTTTTTTTTGAGTCACAACCATAAAAATCACATGTGAACTTTGTTAGTTAAATGTGCTTGTATAGGAGTACCAATATTGTTTAATTCACGATAGTTAAATCTTTTAATGTATATTAAATGTGGTCGGTTTTTCAGTTTTGAAAAGCATATTCAATTAGGTCAGTGAGTTGAGTCACTATTTTTTTTATATTTTATAAATGACTTGTTTATTAAATATAAATAAACAAATTAAAGTAACAGTCTATTATTTTAATTTAAAAGGTCATATTTGATTACACATTTAACAAATTAAACTTGTTATAATTTTTGAACTTTTTATAGTTTTATCAATTTAATTACTGGCTAGAAAGAAATAACCATTGATACATATATGTTGTAATTATCACCTTTATATATCTTAGTTAGTCATTAACTATGAAATGGTTACATTTATTTGGGTTTATTGAAAAATATATATATATTTGTTTTTAAACAAAATTAAAAAAAATATTTGGATATTTAAAGCAAAAACAGTATGAATTAATGTCACCACAGACTAAAATTTCTAATTAACTACTTAACTAACACGGTAAATCTTTTTATTGTGTTAAATAAAGTCCATTTAAAAACATAGTCATAAAATTTTAATATTGAATTACAGGTGATTCGGTATACAATCACATGTGATTTGTAAAAACATCACATGTGAATTACAAAAATGCACTCCGTCCAAATTTTTAAAATTTAATCTAGACCATTGATGTCATTGATCCAAAGGCTAAAATTAGTCCCTTATGACTATGAATTAATTATGGACTATATTGAACATTCTTCTATTTCCCCAGTATAAAATTGTTTATCTTCGGTATAGAAAACTACTTATACCGTCTTTTTTTATTAAAAAAAACTACTTGTATGACTATTTATTAGTAAATTAAAATAAGTTGACATAAGTTATTTCAAATACAAATTTTGAACTATACTAAATTTTTTGAAACATATAATCAATAATTCAGGAACAAGCTTACAAGCATTCCCAAAAGGCTCCCATGATTTAATGAAATTTTTTACTATTAGCAGGAGTCTGAAATTTTTTCTCAGGTTTTTGTCATGAATGAAGGTGATGTTAGGGTCCTTGCATAGTCATGAACTCAATAAGGAATAAACAGGTTTAAGTTAAGGCTAAATAAACTCGAGTCATAAATAGGTACACTAGTGTAACCCGTTTAATAGATGAGTCATGTTTGGGTTAGACGATTGATTCACGGGTCCATCTTGGAACATAGTTAAGTTTGTTAGGTTAATTTTAGTTCCACTCACGTTCTTTTTTCTAAATCCCAACTTGTCACTTCTCTCCAAAATCGGTTCCAACTATGACCCACTCAAGAGTATCGCTAGGAGTTTATTGTCACATTAATTAATCTATCATCATCCACACTAATGATCAATTTTCACCCTTTTTTCTCGGATCACTCGTAGTCATGATTGTCACATCAGCTTTCAACCTATAACATTGTCATGACTGAACAGCCTTAGTCATGACCAACGTTTTAAAACCCGGTCGACCTGGGCGGTCGAACCGGTTGATCCGGGACCCGGCCACAATAGCGGGTCAACTTACACCGGTTTTTTGGCATTTTTGCGGCCCGAGCGACCCGACCGGTGTACCGGTTGGATTCAACCCGGTTTGACC
>JAUEJL010088635.1:0-14480 GCA_032274825.1 Drosophyllum lusitanicum
ACGGTGACATGCCATGTAAGCATACATGGTCGTGTAGCATATGAGCTACACGGCCTGTGTAGCAGCTTTTACCAACCGAATTCGGTTGGATAGTTCAGTCGTGTAGTGAGGAATTCGGTCGTGTAGTGACCGAATTCGGTCGTGAGGGGTACATGGACCGTGTAGACTTACACGACCCGTGTAGGGTTATTTTCAGTACAGTATGTTCAGTTTGTAATGCTTGGTTTATTCACTGGTGTATTCAAATTTAATCCGTCTTTATTAGTAGTGGTCTCACTTAGTGATCCAAGCAAGTAGGTCGACCTATCGCTTATTGAGTCGATAGATTTAAATTTTAGACTCACTGGATCATACAAATAAAGCAAATCGGATCAGGTCCGGGTCAAGATCTGCCCCTATTGACACCCTATTAGCGGGTGGGGTTTCCTCATCACCGGTGCATAATGGTTGAATAGCGTGGTGAGCATCATGCTATTGAAGGAAGAGGTGATCGGAAGTGGTGTTTAACCAAAGATAATAAGGTTGGTCAAAGTTGTGGATTGTGATGTCTATGCTTGAAGGTTGAAGTTCATATTTGGGTTTGATATTGGATTAAAAAAATTTATTATAAAAAATACAAATTTAAAAATAACTAATCAATCTTTAAAACATCAATTAATATATTAAAATTAACTGAAATATAAACTAATAGAAATAAGACAATTTTGTCGATGGACAATAGATCAAATTTGTAATTTGATCCAAACCACGAAGTTCGACTCATGATGGTCAAAACTCGTATTTTAAAATACACCAAAAATGTAATATACTCTAATAAAAAAATTAATATAGAATGTTTCCATGCATTGTAAAACAGACTTTAGGACTAGGGCGGACTTTTTTTCTATACGATAGCACTTGTCCTCTTTTTATACAAGAAGGCATTGGTTAAACTCGATACTTCGAGAGTCCAAGATGGTCGGGTAAGCTGGCAGCTTACTGTGGTGCTCGAGTTCGTTCGGGTGCGAGTAGTGACCCCCTATTAGGTGTAGGTACTTTCCAGAGGTGGAATCTTCTAGTTCTTCCTATTTGACCCGAAACTAACTCGACCAACGGGAGAGGAGATGAATAGGGCGATTCGAGCACATCCTGTAGAAAGAGGATCCCAAGGAAAGTTTCCACTTTTCTGACCAGCTGCATGTGACCTCCCTCCGTCTTGATTGAGAAGCTTTTCCTCTCCAACCTAAGCACATCTTTTTCAAGCTAAACCTAAACAATATTTTTAACTTGCACTTGGTGACAACTTACAACATGAGTGCAAAATTGTTTCACACCAAAGGTTTCAAACAATACCAAGTTATCATATTTTACTTTGAAGAGGCTGATGTTCAGAAAGAAGTTTATTTTTAGTATTTATATAATAATAATCAGGTCATCAACTGATACCCAATCTAAGTTTTATAAGTTACATGCAGTAATTAGGTCTTAGGTTTCAGCAAATACAAAGCCACACATGCTACATAATACATACTAAAACCAAGCCGATTTCTGATATAAAGTTTCTAAGATTCATCATCTTCAACAGGAACCCCATCATCGTCAACGGTGTTAACACGTTCACATTCATCAATCCATTCGCTGTATCTGCATGCATATTTTTCAAAATTCCACCATAAGAAAATTAAGGAAACTTTGGTTACTAACAGATGCTCAATGAAGAGTGTTGTTGCACTTACATGTCTATCGGCTCGGTCAATGCTGCAGGTCAAAGAAATAATGACAACAGTTACTAACAAAGCATTTATACTCAGGAAAAAGAAACAAAAAAGAACAAAACAAAGAACATTTTGGGTTGCACCAAAACAAAGAACATTTTGGGTTGCACCAAAACAAAGAAAATGAACTCTAACATACTTGTTACTTACCAGCAAAATTATGTGCTACCAAACAAAGAAAACACATAAGTAGTACCTGTGATAGTAGTACTGAAATTCTCCTGGCAAATCCTGCAAGATGCCTCGCCAATCAAGTTCTTCATATCACTGAAATCAGACAACCAACAAAACAAATATTAGCTCATTTCGAGGAGGCGGTAAGTGTAAAGTGTAAACTATATGGTTCATTTCCACAGTAAACAGTAATTTGCATTCGTTGGAGGTGTTAATTACAGATCATTTACTTATGAATCGGTCAACTTGGGTAGCATTTATCTCGAACAAACCAAATCAGAAAAAAAAGAAAAGAATTAGCTAATTGGGGAAAGGGTCAAACAGGTTGAAAGTAACAAAAAATAACACATTAACTATTTATTAAAGAACTACCCATTTGACCTGCTGACTGTTCGCTTTCCCCCCTCTCCTATCAGAACCCAAAATGAAGCATATAATCTACTATAATAAAAGACCAACTATTCTGCCACATGGCATATTTCTAGAGCCTTAAAGTCCATGTTGCATCTTCTAAACACTTGGTATTTTCGTTTTCCCTCCTCTCCTCCATCTTTCATTGTAACAGATTACCTTTCCCTCGATTCAGTCCGGAATTTTCTCACCAAATCATCAAATTCGCTTAATGAAATCATCCTCTCTAAAGAGGAGAAAGAATCACCGGTCTCTGGGTCTAATCAAATTATGGTTCTGGACCTCTGGTCATGCAGTAACTAAATCGGGTTTACATCTAGGGCAGAAAAAATGATCAGTTATATCAGCAGAAACCAGCTCCTTGTGATTTTATTGCTATTCATGGTTTCTTCTCCTGGATTACAATATATTCTATTCCTTCTGAAACGTTTTTGTTTCTGATTACCATGAAATACGACAATTAATCATCAACAATGTATGATTCTTCGATAATCAAACATGCGCATTATCTAGGGCTTTCTAAACTTATTAAAATGTCTGGTGAATTGTTGGGCACAATTGCACCAATTGTAGACTAATGGTTATATTTTAGAATCTGCATGATGTTTGAATCTGTAGAGAATCACCAGTTTCATTCAAAGCAAGATGAAGATACTATGAATTTGGTTTCCAAGAGGACATGGTTAGAGGTGCTCTTTTTCAACCTGTCATAGCCAATTTGGTACAATATTTTTGAAATTTTTATGTATTGATGGAAAAAATGAGTTCCCCCTATTGATAAACTGGATGTGTTCTCACCATCTAATGTTGGATTTATGGTGCTTATTTAGGATGGAAGCAGCACCAGCAAATACCAGTGGTTCTCCTTTATCTATTTCAGCGTCTATTTCTTTTTTCCCTTTTCAGCATCGATTTCTTTTTTCCCTTCTTTACATATTCTTATCTCATCAGCTTCCAATGATTTGCAGATTGAACCATCTCTTACATCCCAACCTCACCACTTGGTGTTAAACAACAGATTTTATTTCTATTCTCTTGCTGTAAAATCATGAACTTTTCATCTCTTTCTTGCTTAGATATTGAGGATTATGTACATATGCATGCTTCTGTGATTAGGTTTGTGAGTGAAAACATGATTGTGGTATTTGATTATGTTGATACTTTGAAGTTTAGTAACAAAAACATATCTGAAAGTTTAATACGAAAATTACAAGCGAACAATTTACTTTCAAGTGTGAGCTGGATTGACCCGTTTGAATTTGCTTTTCAAAAAGTTTGTTTGCCGTTTGTCAAGTATCGCCAAACATAACAGTAGCAGTTACTTAGAAATACAACTAAAGTACAAAGAACGACATTTATTCCTTATCTTAATGTATAGCTTATTACAAACAGGTGCAAATTAACAATTCAGCAGTTGTTTGACATCAACGTGCTTGGTTCAACTGGCATGATCTTTGACAAAAAGAGATATATTATCATTAAAATGTCTATTTAGTTGCAACATACTGAATTACTGATTGCATTTTAGTCATCAAAGAAGCCACAAGTGTATATGTGGCTTTAGTTGGAATCATGTTGCATTTTAGTCAACATACTGAATTACTGATTGCATTTCCAAATTGTATTTCCCTTCTGTGAGAATTCTGATTCATGTGTTTATCCAACAAATATACCTTTTCTGCTACCTCTCAAGTTTATTTGATCCATGTTGTAGAACGAGATTGATTTGAGTACTGCTGATCAGTTGATGTCACCTATGTTAGCGGTCATTCTTGGTTTGCGATTATGCATTCATAAAGTGGACTTTTTTTATTCTGAAAATAGTATATCCCAAGTTTAATCATCACTAATACATCTTTATCAGCTATTTCCACAATCTATTTGGATTGAGGGATTTGTTTAGCCTCATTTTGGGAGAAGAAAATGGTTAGTTTATGCTTTGCACTTCTAATTTCTTACTATTAGTATGATAGTCAAGACCCGAGATGCATATTTTTACATTATCATGTTTTTTTCTAACCTGAATATATTTTTGACATGAAACTGTTTCTTTGAGTGCACATTATAGTTGTATGTAATATTTACAAGTTTATACTAATATTTACATTCCCTGGCCAGACCATCACATTTGCCTATGTTAATTTCTTCTTTTCCGGGTTTGTAGCAGGTATGCGCCTTTGTAGCTTCTGTTTTTGTGCATTCCAATAGTTACTACCTCTTGATATAATGATTGATTGATTAAGTAATATTTGGTTGCTTCATTGATTTGTTCTGATGATGTGAGAATTTTCATTCTATTAGATAGTATCATTTTCAAAGTTCTTAATGTTTATCCTTTCCTAGAATCAAATAGTGTATATTCTTTACCACCAACAAATATAATTTTCTAAATTTAATGTTTATCCTTTCTTTGAACCAAAATGTGTATGTTCTTAACTATTGGAAAATACCATTTTCTAAAATTTAAAATTTTAATGTTTATATCCTATTGTTTAGTTCTTAGGATTCATATGCAGGAAGGGGGTTACTATAGTATGTAATATCCAATTGGGTTACAATATGTTGATTTCAAAAGATATTTTCTTGAACTACCAATACCACATCAATAGTTTATATTTTCAATTAGCATTGAGCAAGTGTTCGGGAAGGATGATGATCAGGGTTCTTTGGTGACAAGTGCTTTATGACACAACTTAATTAGATACTACTACTTCATGGCAACCTTTTATGTTGTAGCAAGTGCTTTTGAGACACAGTTTATTTAACCATCATCTTTTTAGACAGATTTAATGTCTATGTGTATGTTTCAAATCCAGTCTTAGGTAATCCCGGAACATAACTCATATTCTATACAACTCATGAACCTAAAGCCCTGTTCTCGAGTTTTTTTAAGGAGGAAGGGTACGGATTTGGAAGAAAACCTCCAAAGAAGATGTTCTCGAGTTTCTAAATTCATTTAAAAAAGGAAAGGAAATTAAGCGGTTTGAAGGGGGGTTTAGGCTCATTTTGGTCCCAAATTTATCCACCCAAAATTGGGATAATTTGGAAGGAAAGGAGCTTCCCTTCCCTTTCCCCAAAATTAAACTCGAGAACAGGGCATAAGTTCTCATGTGTTGATTCATAATCCTCTCTTTATTTCTCATTTAGGTCAAATCTCAAAAGTTTGATGTTTATTCCTTATGATTTTTTTATAATTTTTACTTTTGTACCAACCCGTCGGGTTTCTAACCTAGCTAAATAAAGATATACTTACATGCGACATTCGACACTGGTTCCATGGTTGCAGAACGGGCAGCTAAATACGGTGTCGAGCTTATCCATACGCTTCTTAGGGGGAGGCTTTGCTCTTGACTTCCTCTTTCCCATAGCTTAAGCTTCCTGAAGGCACAAAACAATCATTACCAAATCATAAACATGGTTGTAAAACTCGGCCGAGTAATCACAGACTAGTCACCGAGGCGAGTTGAGGGAAATCGGACCCAAAAACTAGGTCGAGGCAAAATCGATCAAAATTGATCAAAGAATCAAGAACGTTACGTTGAATACAAACTAATAAGAATAGAACTGACGAGGAGAATCAAAATCGGAACCCTAGAATCATTCACGTTACCTGTTAGAAACGACGAACGCTTGTTGTGGTTGCGGCTTTCAATTGCCGACGAAGACAGAAGAAGAAGATGGAGTGGAGACGGGAAGCGAAGGCAGGGGCAAAGGAAATTATAGGCAAATTAGAGGATATAGGGTTTTCTTCCTTCGACCTGAACGCGAACGCTATGTTTCCGAGTTTAATTTCGTAGAGAAAGGTGATTCGGAAAAAAATAAAAAAAATGATTTGGAAGAAAAAATTTACCTTAAAAAATGAGAGGATGAAGAAGGAAAGTAAAAGAAAATTTGTTGTGAGTGACTAAATTATTCTTAAATATAATAAATTATTTTAAAAAATAAGGTTATTATTGTAAAATAATTATTTTTCTTTTTTTCCTATCCGGCTCGAGAACATAAACCTATTTCTTTTCTTTCCAACTTCGTTTTCTTTCTTTCTAACTCGGGAATATGAAAATCATAATCATTATCCTTTCTTTTCTCTTTTTTTCTCGTTAATTTCTTTTCTATTCTCTTTTTTCTTGATGTATCCCTAGAACAAAAAGGAACATACGTCAATATATATAGAGTTAATTGTCAAATTCGTCCTTTAACTTTTCATATCTTTCGATTTGGTTCTTTAACTTTGTTATTTCTTCCGATTTGGTCTTTTAACTTCAAAAGTAACTAGGATAGTCGTTTAAGATCCATTTTGTGGCGAAAAAGGTCCTTTCGTTGTTAAGCGTTAGTCAACTCTATTAAATCAAGCTTTATGATCAAGGATGACAAGGAATGTACTTGGAGTTAATAACCAACAAAACATTCAAAAAGAAACTCCCACACGTCTCCCTCTTGCTGCCTCCCTTATCTTCAAACTTTCGGCCAAGAACCACTCACAAATCCACCAACCAATATCCAAGAATCGATTTTTAGGTGCTTAATTGTCAACCTCCTTGTTTCCTAAAAACACAATATTCTCTTCTTTAATTGAAACTATTACCTAAACTATCTTTCAACCAATTTAAATTCACACCTCTATAGTTTTTAATTCTTGCAAAGTCACCACAAAACAATATTTCCATAAGAAATATAACCACCAATTAAATATAAATATATATTGAATCGCAACTTACATCATATGTTCTCATTAAATAAATCTCATAATAAACGCCCAATTATCGGGTCGTTACAACTCTCTTCGCCGAAACCAATTTTCGTCGATTAATGGATATGAACAAGTTTTGATTTTGATTTCAATTTTGGGTTTTGTGTTAGGGTTTTCTCGATTTATATAACTAATTCTTGTGTTCCATTTGTGGTTTGTGGTTCCGATTATGGTTTACGGTTCCGATATGCTTAGATGTCTCCACAACCACCAACACCTCCTGATTTATCGGAAGTAGAAGAAGAATTAGTAGCAGGCAATCCTCCCACACACGATATCTGCTTCACTATGGATGAAAAATGAAGATGTGCTTTAAAATAGGAGTGGTAGCAAACCCGAAGACTAGGTTGGCAGCCTTCGTCGAAAGTGTTGGGTTTTAGGGGCACCGCAACGGAAGCAAAACAACATAAGAACAAACATATGTGCCATAAAAACCTATCAAATGTACCAAGAACTTACATGCAAGTGGATAACAACTCATAAACAAGAACAAAGGGATAGAATATACCATACACGCAGGGCTGGAATCACACAAGAAATGGAATGATCAAGATCAACTAATGTAGGTATCCTTTATTGTGATAATCCACACCAAGTTAGGTAGATCCCCAATTGCTAGTTTGCCATCTTCGTGATCTTCACCAAATGAAACCACAAGTTTGGAACAACACCCAAAGTACCTCTGCTTGAACTCAAACCAAACTCACTTGCAAACTCATGAATTGAATCATAGTGTATGTGTTTTGGTGTGTATATGTTCATGTATCAAGAGAGAGATAGAGGGGAGAGCCAAAAAGTAGTGAGACCCCCCTTCCGGCCCAAAATTGACCCCATAAAGATACTGGGTCGGCCAAACAAAAGGTGGTTTTTGATTAGACCATCAAATGGTCCAATAAAATAAAGTGTCACTTTGACTTTTTTTTTTACGGTTTTTCCACGGGCCGTGAAGTGCTCATGAAGAAAGAGTCCCCACGATTTCCAATCCAGGTAGTGAGTACTCGTGTAGGGTTTGTGCTTCATGGCCTATCTACTGCCCGTAGAGGTCTTCACAAACCCTAATCTCATTTTACCTCCTGTTTGGGGTGTGCTGACGGGATCAATCATTAGCGTGTGACATAATAGGTCCGTGTTTCATCCGTAGTGATATGCGAGTGTGTGTGATAGTGGACAGACACCAACAGAAAGCTAATGGCGGGTGGCACCGGTGAAGGAGAGTGGTTGATTCATTTAGGGTTTGTAGTGATTAATGTAGTCCAAGTGAGATAAAAGAGGAAAAAAGTTAAAAGGGGTAAAAGACATAAATGCCCTTATGTGAAGTGTACATGAGGGGGTTTAACGAAAATAATAAACGGCCGGGGCATACCTACATGGTTCGTTACTGTGGCATGAGCCACCAGTTAACCAAGCGCACAATGTGGAAAATTTCAAGGTTATTAACACGACTACCCGATAAATTTTAGAGTGTCACCGGTGATAAATTTTTGTTATCCTAACCTAATTAAATTTCTAAAAGAGTTTTATAAATATAATAGATTATAGTTAAATCTATGTTTTTCATTTGTAAAAGTGTCATCTTTTAGGTTTAAAACACGAATTGAGCTATTCATAGTATAAATTGGGCTAAACAACGAATCGTGCTCACTTTTCTGAGTTGATGTTGTCTGGTCTTCTATTTAACAACCAAAAACCCGATTAACCTGCCTAAATAACCAACAAAAAAAACATTAAAAAAACACCTTAATTTAGTTAATTTTATTTTTGATATTACATGGCACTTCAAAACGACAGACGACGATTGAATAACAAGGTTTCCCCAAAACGTTTGATATCGTGCGCCGTTATACGTGGTAAAATGAACCTACCTTCATAATCCCATCAATGGCTTCCTTGATTCATCCTTTTCCTGTTCGACTTCAGGTTTTCCCTTCAAAATCGAACACTCTTTCAGTCAAAACCTTCTTCTTCCTTCCCACTACACCCTTTAAATTAAAACCTTGTCGGATATCCCTCACCGTACGAGCACACTCTGCTCCTAAACCACCGCTGCCGGAAACCCAGCAATACATTCTTGATATCCTTGACGGAGAAGATGTTAAGTCTATACCTTGTGTGAGAACCTACGAGAATGACTTGGGTCGTCTGTCTATTGTCGGAGATGTTGACTTGGAGCAGGCTTTAACAGCGGCCGCCGCCGACGGTGGTGAGGCGGCGGATGAACACATTGCTCATGGTTTGGATGTTATGGTGGCGGAGACCGTGTTCCCAGGTCATTCTGATGAACATAGCACCATCTCTACCAGACTGGTTAGTATTTAAATTTATTTATCTATTAATGCACAAATTTTTATGTCAAAGTTTGAATTTAGAATTGGTGTAGTTTCATTTGATATCACCAGTCTCTGCTTATGTGTTTTGGTCTATGAAGACATTGAATCTCAATTATGTCAAATTACCATGTTATAAAATTGAGGGTCATATCAGAATTTGTTCTTTGTAAAGTTAACAGGTTTTCAGAGCTAATTTAGAGTTCAATGAATATCGTTTCTTCGATTTTGAGGTCGGAACTTGTAATTTCTGCCATAGTGGAATGTTGTAGAACTTCAACATTTTGATCAATTGTAATGATAATGCAGAATTAGATAAGAAACACAAATAAATCATACATGGTTTGGTTACAATCTTTTGTTGGTTCTTGTACGGGGATAATAGAACCGATAGCGCCTACAATCCGATAAGTAGGTAATCTCCCAAAGTCTAAGACCCATGTTTGTATTGATAAACACGCTTCATTAGTGTCAATTAGTTTATCCAAACTAACCATCCAACATCGTTTTTCCACATTTTATATCAACTCGCAATCTTGTTTCGCATCTTTCATGCTCAACCATGTTACTTTATGCAAATATTAAGAGATGTTTAGGTACAAAAGTTGTGGATTCAGATTAGGCAATTAGTCAATTAGAGCAGAAACTTCAGTAGTTAGAGTGATATATATATATATATATATATATATATATATATATATATATCTGTGATGCATTGTATCTGTTTTTCGACTATATAATACAAAAATAAATGTATCTTTATAGCTTCATTCCCTTGAACCAACTAAAGGCTCTAGTTGCATAGTGTGTTTTTAAACAATAGGATTGTTAACCTCATTTATTAAAAAGAGATGAATATGTATTAGACTTCGATTACTTGCCAAATTATAAAGTAATGTTAAGTATAAATGAAGCAAAGTAGACGAATATAGTGTATAAACACATGCAGATATATACATATACATTATGTTATCATCATCTCTATCTCTTCGTTATTAAGTAGTTTTAATGTTTATATATGGCATCTAAATTACGTTTGTTGTGACCTGCTTTTTATTATCATTTTTTCATTTTTTGCAGTTTCTGCCATCTAAAAAAGTCAAAGAGAGATCTAAAAGTCTGAGAAACTATTTAAGCAAAGATGTTCTCTCGAGCACTACCTCTACAAATATACTTGCAATGACATTTCGACAAGTAACTTTAAGACATCTTTGGAGTTTTGAACTTCTTTTGTTCAGACCGGGAACAACAAGAAATATGAAAGATCTTGCAAACTTAAGAGAGGTTTGATGTTTGACCTAACAGAATCTGCTTTTGATTATGTAATTATTTAGGTGTCAAATAATCAGTTTCATATAAAACTTATTTATTTAAGGATAAAATAAAAATACCAATTTATGCATTTTTTAACCTAATTAGAAAATTGTTTTTGGTCACTTTATCTATTAATTACTTAAAAAATCAAAATTTGTTTAATACATGATTAACTTATTATTATAACTTCAACCTGCAGAAGCACGTCGAAGCACTAGCTTCTACGTCCTGTTTTATTATAACTGATTTTCTGATTAGACTAGTCAATGTTACATAATCACTTTCAAAGCTCACATCCAAACACCCCTTTACTCTTCTTTTCTCTAAAAAGAAGAGGTACCCACTTATTATTGTTGCTAAAGAAACTAATTTCCAACTTTATATTCAAATTTCAAAAACAATCAATCATGCTATATAAATATGTCATTCATTTCCCATTGGCAGGTCCCTGCTTCTTTCGCGCTCAGTTCCTCAGATGAACGAGCTATATCGATGCTTGCAGATGTGATTTCCGTTTCTGCCCTTGAAAGCACTAAAAACGATTTTCTTGATGATTCCTTTGCAAAATCATCGTATAATATTTTTCGTTTGTTTCAAAAGCCCGAAATTTTCTTATCAAAAGACTCTTCTGTCATCTTATACAAAGTACTGGAACATGAAGTGGTTGAAAATGCTAAAAGTCTTCTTGAAAAGTTTAATTCTATCAAGGAAGGTTATAAACCTAAGGAAACTGCAATTAAGTTTAACTGGTGGCCATGGTCATTGTTCTCTAAATTAGAAAAAATAGGTGGTCGTGAATTTGGTGCATGGGCTAGTGAATATGTTCCTGCATATAAACTGCAAATTGATAGTGACAAATTACGGAATTTGAAGTTTGAAGGCTGGAAAGAATCTGATAAAAATAGGTGGGAAGTCCTTCTTACCCACTCCCAAATGGTATTTAATTTCTTCCTTATTCATGTATATATGCGAATTATTGGGATTTATTGCATTAACTTGTATCTGCAATTAATTAAGCCTTGCTGAAATTAGTTGTATTATGTGAAAATAGGCGTGCTTTAGAATGTGTAGCGAAAGTAAACTTCTTTCATATGTTACTACTATTTCATGTATGATATAAACTTTAGGCCGCGTTCAATTTCAGAAAAATCCTCCATTTTTCTAGAAAATTTTTCTAAAGAAACTGAAAATTAGAAAACATGTTCAGTTACATATTTTTTCAAAAACACAGAAAACTCCCTCACCTTTTCACATCTTCCCAAACTTCTCATTTTTTTTTCCAAACTCTCATACTTTTTCAAATAACGTTTCCAACTTCCAAGAAAACTCTTCATCCAAACATGTTTTTCATTGTTTTCTGAAAAAGGAAAACTCCACCCTTCATCTAAACACGTTTTCTATTTTTTTTTTCAGAAAATGAAAATACCATCATTTTTCACAAAAAAACAGAAAATTTTTCTCCTGCTAAACGCAGCCTTAACTTTTGACATTTTTCTGGTGGTGATTCTTGTATTAATTCTGTTTTCAGGTATGTTTGGCTAACATTTTGGATATGTATTATGAGGATTTATTCACACTCCCGAATAAGAGATTGCCTTACAATTCAGCTGCCAAGACTACTAACATGCATATCAGAAAGGTACTAGACGTCACTTTAGATTTATTGACATTTTTCTTTACCTTTTTTATTTTCTAATTTGAATCATTTGATCAATTCAAACCTAGTTCATGCGCAATGGATCTGATTGATAAAGGTGATGTGTAAAATTAGGGTACATAATAATGCAAGAAATACCAACGTTTGTCTACCACACATGACACAACAGACAACTATTACCTGCCACGTAGCAGTATAGCAATGGTAAGTCTAGAATCGTCTCCACAGGGAATAATAAAGCTAATTATAGTTACTAGAATTCAATTAACTAATCTAAACAATTTTATTTAAAGAAGAGGAATTTTGTAGCAACAACCCGTTGCTAGGGTTTTAAACAATAAAGTAAAGGACTTTAATTAAAAATATGGAAACCTTTTTTATGAAGCCAGTTCAGAAGAATAAAGTATATTAACTATGACTCACTCTCCCTAGACTTAGACTCATTATTAAACCTGATTCCGATGGTTTTTCCTTGAAGTTGTTCAATTGGCTCTCGCCAATCTTACTTAGTGTTCAGTTGACGCTTATTGTAACTCTAACTCACTATCCTATTAACCTAACACACGTCTAGGACAATTCAATCTATAAGCTTCCCTCTCGCACAACCCTTAATTCACCAACTCTCGTTTTTAATCAATTAACTCAGATTATCGATTAAGTTATTATCTAGTTGATTTTCTATTTATGATATCTAACAATACTCTAGTTCATTCACTAAAGAAAATAAACAGAAGATAAGATATTCTCATATTCAATTGCAAACTATGATTAACAGATCAACCAAACAAATATTAAAGTCGGAAGCTTGAGGTTTTGCTATTGAACGTAAATGGAAAATAAAAAACCATTCACAATCCAAAACATAATCTAGACTAGCCTAGCGTTTGTTTTATAATAGTAAATGCATTTCTCATAACATCTTACTCGAACAGAAGACAAACCATAGACATCTTTGTGCTGAGGAACCCATGACTCTTAGGGGCTGTTTGTTTGCTACTTAATGGAATCATTCAGTGCTGATTCAGCGTGTTTGATTACTGCCTCTGAATGAAGACTATGCTAAATGAAACAGAATAACACTTCTGAATCATTCTACCTTAAAGTACATTCTGAATCATTAAGCACCAAGTATTTTACCTTAATACTCCTTTCACATGTTGCCTTGTTAAACAATCATATCTTATAATATAATATATCACTATTAAGGTTAAAATGGTAATTTGCATCATTCAAATTCTTTATTCGGAACCTTTATCAAACAACATGTTATATTCAGAGGCAGATTCATTCAGAGCCTTTGAATTATTCAGACCACAGTATCATTCCGTGCTTAATCAATATGTTTTAACAAACAACCTCTAAATCTTGATTGTGGTCCAACAAGATATGTTATGTTGAAATTTGTGGTGGTTTAGTGACTTAGTTCGGGGTATATAAAGAGTAGATACTAGGAACCTTCATAGTGTTTGTACTTCCGGGATAGGTTCAACTATATTGAATACCTCATTTATATAAGGGATAAGGAGTGGGTATGAAGATCACGTCGGAAGCATGTATATGACAAGCTTTACGCATCCTATGTTTATTCAAGGCATTATCATGCATGGTGAGTAGTATCACAAAAAACCACACACACAAACATATGGTGGAAGGTTCAAATGAGAATAGATATTTAGGTGAGAAAGAAAGATTTAATCATGACCCTTTATTTGAATTAATCGGATGGTCTACATTTGACATTTTATTTTATTCATAACCCAACCATGAACTGCGACGACCCTGAATTGCGATGGGTGAATTACGATCGTGAAACGTAATAAATCAACATCTAATGGATAACTAAGATTTGTTCTTTCATTCTCACCTAATTATACATTCTAACAATTACTCTCCTCTATGTATATATATATCTATAGGAAAAAGTTCAAACGAGAACTGTTTTTCGTACGAGAACTGCGAGAACCAATCTTAGCCGTCTTAATTGGATTGCCCACCCATGAATTACTTACATGCACCCTGCCACACTCAATCCCCCCACGCTCTTCATCCATGAATTCCATTATCCAAAATGAATGACCAAGATTGGTTCTCGCAGTTCT
>JAUEJL010088646.1:0-14478 GCA_032274825.1 Drosophyllum lusitanicum
AGCAAATGCCAAAAGAAAAAAGCGATGAAAAAGGAAAAAGATAAAAAGGAAACAATTTGAATTGATTAATTCCAATACTCCCTCTCAAGTTGGAGCATGGAGATTAATAATGCCCAACTTGTTGAGTAGAAAACTGAGATGTTGTCCTCCGAGAGCTTTTGTGAGTAAGTCGGCTATTTGCAGCTGTGACTTGATGTAAATGGGTGATATTTCCTTGGACTCGACCCTTTCCCGTACGAAGTAACAATCCATTTCTACGTGTTTGGTTCGCTCATGAAAAACAGGGTTGTTGGCTATGTGACGAGCAACGTCATTATCACAAAACAACGTTGTAGGACCTTCTTGGGGTGCATCGAGTTCAGTGAGAAGCCACCTAAACCATAGAATTTCACTAACAGTGGTAGCCATAACACGGTATTCTGCTTCTGCCGAGGACTGAGAAACAACAGATTGTTTCTTTGATTTCCAAGAAACTGGAGCTCCACCTATCATAAGAAGATAGTCGGTCCTAGAACGTCTTGTAAGCGGGCAACCTATCCAATTAGAATCGCAGTATGTAACAAGCTGTGTACCACCTTGCTTTGGCAGCAGAATCCCTTGTCCTAAGGTGGTCTTGAGATAGCGAACCACACGAAGAGCAGCGTCGAGATGGGGCTGTCTTGGATCAGCCACAAACTGACTCAATAAATTAACTGAGTATGCAATATCATTTCGTGTGGCCTGCAAGTACAATAGGCGACCAATGAGGCGCCGATACTGGCCTGCATCTACTCGTTCTTCGGTATCACCTTTGTCTAATTTCAGTCCTTGTTCCATTGGGAAAGCACTAGGTTTGCAACCTTCCAAACCCATATCTCGAAGAATGTCTAGTGTGTATTTTCTTTGGCTGAGCACAATGCCGTCTTTCGTTCGAACCACTTCGATGCCAAGAAAGTATTTCAAGCTGCCAAGATCTTTAATTGTGAACTGACTATGTAATTCAGTTTTGGTAGCTTGTATTTTATTTATGTCGTTACCGACAATAATGACGTCATCCACATATATGAGGGCTGCTACATGAGCCATGTCGGTTTTATATATGAACAAGGAAGGGTCTGCAATGGATTGAGTATAACCCATTTAAACTAGGGCCTTTGTAAACTTGTGATACCAATTTCGGGAGGCCTGTTTAAGTCCATAAATGGACTTTCGTAGACGACAAACACGAGTTTCCTTTTTACTCTTGAAGCCTTGGGGAATTTTCATGTAGACTTCCTCTTCAAGATCCCCATGTAAAAATGCGTTATTAACGTCGAGTTGGTTTATGAACCAGTCTCTTTTTACAGCCAAGGTCAATAACGTCCTCATAGTTGCTAATTTTGCAACCGGAGCAAACGTATCATGGTAATCCACCTCCTCTTGTTGAGTGAACCCCTTTGCGACGAGCCGTGCCTTATATCTTTCGACATCACCATTTGGTTTGTATTTGGTTGTGTAGACCCACTTGGAATCAATGGCCTTCTTTCCTTCAGGTAGCTCTTCGAGGGTCCATGTACCATTTTGTTGAAGAGCTTTTATTTCCTTCTTCATGGCATCTTGCCATTTAACATCCTGTGAAGCTTGTTCAAAATTCTTTGGCTCATCGTGAGAATCGATGGCAGAAAGAAATGCCATGTGATTAGTGCTGAAATTTTTATATGAAATATAATGCGCTAAGGGATGTACCTTGGAGGAAGCTTGATCGCGAGTCAGGTTTGCATGGTCTATTGAAGGTGGGAGGTTCACTGCGTAGTCCTTCAAGTGAGACGGCTGCAATCGCATCCTGGTATGTCGAGGGGGTTCCACCGGTGCTTGGAGCTCACTTATGTTTTCGTGAAGTCCAGAAGGATCAGCATCAACATTGCTGGTAACATGATGATCATTGGGGAAATTATTTTCATGTATGATCTCATCATCTTGTGGGCCCAAGTTGTCATTTTGAGTGGTGGTGTTTTCATGCACGTGAAGTTGTTCATGAGTGTGTTTATCTCCTTCTTTCAACAAGTCATGTGTGTCTCCCCCTTCTAACCAATCCTCAAATTCTTTTTGACTTCCTTCATGTTCATTTGCCTGGAAGGTTTCTCGGTGATCGGTTTGATTATCAGCATCATCTCCTAAAAAAGGAAAAAACTCCTCTAAAAATTTCACATGCCTGGAAATAACAACTTTCTTTAGTTCAAGGTCATAAATTCGATACCCCTTTGTTCCATAAGGATATCCAAGAAAGACCCCTCGTCGCCCTCTCGGTTCAAACTTGTCTCCTTTCGTATCACTGTTCCAATGGTAAGTTAAACAACCGAACACCCTCATGTGATCATATTGGGGATGTTTTCCTAATAGGACCTCATAGGGTGTTTTGTTATTTAAGGCTTTAGATGGAATGCGATTAATGATGTACGCAACTGTTAAAATGCATTCTCCCCAAAATTTTATAGGAAGATTCGCCTCAAACCGAATAGCTCGAGCTGTTTCAAGGAGGTGTCTGTGCTTCCGTTCCACAACCCCATTTTGTTGTGGAGTATGAGGACACGTGGTTTCTAAAATAATACCTTGTTCTTCATAGAATGCTCTCATCTGATTAGATGTGAACTCACCCCCATTGTCACATCTAAACCGTTTGATCTTCTTCCCAAATTGTCTCTCAACCATGTTATGAAAGCTTATTAAACATGTGCTGGCCTCACTTTTGTGTTTAATCAGGTATACCCAAACCGATCTACTATAATCATCAACTAAGGTGAGAAAATAATTTGCGCATGATAGAGATGGAGTCCTATAACCTCCCCAAATATCGCAATGAACCATATCAAAACAACCACTTGTTTTTATAGAACTATTTGGAAAAGGTAGTTTTGTAAACTTTGCTCTATTACAAGAGTCACAAACATTATTTCCAGAATCAAAATTGACATTTCTAAAAAAATTCACATGGGATAGCTTTACATTAGAAGAATGCCCAAGTCTCTTATGCCATGTGTTGGATGTAACCGCCATAGCCTTTCTTTCTCTTCTCAAGACTCCTATTCGATAAAGACCATTAATGCAATTACCCGCTCCAATCAAGCTCCTCGTTCTCAATCCCTGCATTACAAAGAAATCAGGAAAGAAGGTGATTGCACAATGCAAATCCCTTGTTAGACGTCTTACTGATAAAAGGTTACATTTAAAGTTTGGAACAAACAAAACACCATTTATCTTTATTCCTCCTTTAAGGAAAACTTCACCATTCCCCTTTACGGGAACATCTATCCCGTTTGCAACAGTAACGGGTGTTTCATTTTCATTCGTGGTGACATTTCCGAGCACCTCCTCTTGATAAATCATGTGCTCGGTAGCACCCGAATCCATAGCCCCCCAATAATCCTTATCATATGTACCTGCCATGTTTGCCTGTGGTGTCGGCTGCTCTTGGTTTCGTTCCTTTCAGTCACCAAAGAATTTTAAGAACATACCATATTGTTCGTTGGTCAATCCAGGAATGGGACTAGATACAGGATCAGCAAAGGCTGCCTTTGGTTTCAAATTTTCTTTCTTTGCTTTTCCAGGCCACCAATCGGGATACCCGATTCGCTCAAAACATCCTTCGCGACTATGCCCATCTTTCCCACAATGCGTACAGTTTTCTGGTTTGTTTGTTGAGCCTCCTTTTTCATTTTTCTGCCACGTTTTCTTCTGTGACCGATTCTCCTTTCGATTGACTTGCAAAGCTGCCATTTCTGTGGTCGTTTTCTTCCCGGTTGTGACATTTCTTTGATGTTCATCTTCCGCCACCATGTGATAGGAATTGCTTAAACTTGGTGTAGGTTTCATCGCCAGTATCTGTGTACGGATGACAGCAAATTCACTGTCAAGACCCAACAGAAATTCATAAAGACTTTCTTTCTCCCTTAATTCAACTAGCTTCTTTCCCACCTCGCATTTGCAACCGGTGCATGTACAACGTGGGGTGGGTAGAACGGTGTTTATTTCATCCCAGATTCTTCTCAACTTTGTAAAATAAGCCGAAACTGTGGCTCCATGTTGACGAGTTGCATTAAGAACTTGTTTCAGTTCATAAGCCCTTGGTGCACTTTCTTTTCCAAAACGTTCATTCAAATCCTTCCAGATTTCTGCAGCAGTGTTCGCATACTTCACGCTTGCACGTATCTCCTTTTCCATTGCAGTGGTGAGCTAGCCTTTAACCATTGCATCGCACCGCATCCACGCCATGTAATCTTTACTGGTGCTTTCCGGTTTCTCGATTGATCCATCGACAAACCCAATTTTGTTTTTCGCAAACAAGAAATTTGTCATCTCTTGTACCCAGTCGTTGAAATTGTTATCCGTCAGCCCATCGTTAACCTGCATCTGTCTCGGATAGTCTGACGGATGGAGATAAAATGGCGAGTTCGGATCGATTTGATCATTGTTCTTCGATCCTTTGTCTCCTGCCATTAGTTTTTGAGTTGAGGATCTTAATTTTGATTGACCTGCTCTGATACCATGAAGAATTAGGTAATCAGAGAGACAATTGGGTGTAAATTTTTTAAGTTCTGTATTTAGAATGGCAAATCACGATTACAAATAAATAATGAAAAGAGAAAACCAATTAAGCCTATAAATCAGCAAATGCCAAAAGAAAAAAGCGATGAAAAAGGAAAAAGATAAAAAGGAAACAATTTGAATTGATTAATTCCAATATCTTCAGCATACCTGAATAGTCAAGTCTGGATTTAACTTCTCCAATGATATAGCCTCTTTCACGAGTTTCAGGACTTCAGTCATCTTTGGCCTCCTCTTTGGTTCCATGACCAAGAACTTGTTGGCTATAGAAGCCACCTTTTGTATCGATTTCTCAGAATACTTGTCTTCAAGTCTCGGGTCAACTATTAGCTTTGACTTTTCAGCACCTGCATAGAACATACCCACCTCATGCATTCAGGATTGCTCTATGGATTATCTTTAGCAACCGGAAATCCACCCGTAATCAGTTCCTGTAGAAGGATACCATAGCTCCAGACGTCCATTTTTTATGTTAGACGCTTCTTTTCGACATATTCCGGTGCTACATATCCCTTTGTTGAGTTTGTTCCTACCACCTTCAATGCAGATATAAATATTATTAATCTTGTTATCTTGAATAATCTTGAAATGAATATGCATACCGATGTTGCGACATTGGTCAGCCTTGCATCTTTAGGAGCTTCCCTAGCAAATCCAAAGTACGAAAGCTTGGCTTTCATTCGACTGTCTAGAAGAACATTGGAGGGTTTGAAATCTTTAAAGGTGATCTGCAACAAGAAGTTGGATAAGGTTATTTTGTATAGTACTACCTACTAAACAATGATTAAAGTGTAAAGTTTGGAAACGTTTCACTGATCCCTTTCTCGTATAGGTATGCCAAACCAGTAGCAACATCTTTGGCTATTAGTAGTCATATTGCCCAAGGGAGAGATGATAAGTGCCGATCTAAGCTTCGATTAGGCAAATATTCATACACCAAAAACCAGTTTCTTTCAATTCCAGAATCTTCATTACAGTATCCAATTAGCTTCAATAAGTTTGGATACTTAATTTGTCCAAGAAACTTCACTTCTGCCTCCCACTCTCTTTCCCTGTCAACACAAACATAAGACCATATATACCAACTTCAAATGTTTCTTTTATAGGAAAGTTCTAAAAAAGACTTGCCATTTGTCCTTTTTTAACCTGCTTCACAGCAACGTGAATATTATTAAACGGATGTTCTAACTTCTTGACTATGCCCATATATACGCTACAAGATCCACCCTCCCCGATCCTAGAAGACTGGTCAAAATTTTTAGTGGCTTTCTTAAGCTCAGCAAGCGTGAAAATCCTAAGAGTGTTTGCTTGGCCTGTTTTGTATTGCATTACAGGCCAACATTGGCAACAGAAGACCACCTTTCAATCCTTCAGAGTCTTGAGAGAAAGATGCATAGACATAAATGTATAGATTTCATCTCCAAGAATTGTCACCAATACTTGCCCTGAATTGAAAATCTATCAATATTACAGAATAATTAAGCATTCACAGATGGATGTCTTTTATGTATCCAGATATATTTACACCAAGTCTAACAAAAACACCAAGCAAAGCTTCAAGTTGTTTACACAAAAAGAGAATCTGGCAATCATATTCATCATGTCTGAATTAGCAGAACAAAGACAAAACATACTTGTTATGACAAAATAAAAAAAAGAGATTTTGAAAAATAATCAAAGAGTAACATATGATCAGCACCCCATTATCCCAAGAAGGGAGAAAAGCAGAAAGGAAAGTCAACCGATAATAACATGTTAAAGTCAACGAAAAGCAAAAACATAACAATTTTTATAACTCAGTTTCTACTCTACCTGTTTGAAGTTCATAAATAAATCACAACATATTTAATTGATTTGTTGACAAAATAATTATTCTTGCGAAGGGATGGAATAGGGGAAGTTTCTGTGTCTCCATTGGCAAATGTGTTGCCACCAAACCAAACCACTCTGTAATTTACTTTTTCTTAGTAAACAACACTGATTAGTTTATTTATAATATATTCTTGGTTACAAATTTACTATGGAAAATAAATAAATCACAAAAAAAAAAAAAAAGGGCAAAAACTGACAATATAGAGCTTGCCCTTCATTATTAGTATACTTACAAAACCTAAAACTTTCATACTAGTGGGTTCAAAACTAACATTAGTATCAGCGGGTTAATAACGAAAATTATACTAAGATTACATAATATTATACTAAAAATCAAGGGGAAAAAAATCTAAAGCAGGGTCTGACCGTGCTTAAAACTACGTATCTTTGTAACCGACTGTACACAAAAAGACAAAAAAGCTCGTGCAATGCGGTTTTTTTTCTAATTGTGATGTCAAACATCCTTGACGCGGTTAGTTCAAAGGCAAGTAAGCCTCCTTCCACGACGCCTAGATAAAGCTTAGGCCTCCCAACAAATGGTCTTGGCCCTCAAAGTTGTTAATAACCTCTTCCTTCTTGAGCCACCAAACAAGTACCGCGAATTGATCACTAGTCAACCCATTTGGGTTAATACTTTTCACTACTTCGACCTGGAGATCAAACATATAAACGCTATAATACGACATCCTACTCCTGTTGCCATAAGGTAGCAAAGACATTTCCTCGAGTTATGAATATCAAAATTAAATTTCTTCAATGCAGCACATCGTGTCATCAGCCAAACGCCGTTGTACCTGAAAAACCCAAAACAAGTACTCACAATTCCATGTTCTTAAATCTTTAATGATAATAATACATCGCTAGATTCCCATCAAGAACATACTCTTTGGCATTTGCAATAACGAATGCTTCCAACGCCCATCTGGGGAAAACAAACTGTGATACTAACGAAACTGCAGAACTTTTGTCTTGATTTGCAATGAGGGTCAAAACAACCGGAAGAAGCACAGACCACTAAGGAGAGGTGACCAAGAGTATTATTAGATGTAAATTTACAAAGACTCGAGATAAACAATTATACAGAAAAAACTTATGTGCATGTCCATGCAAGTAGGTCATGCTGATACCCAGTTAAACCCTGTTACATAACCTTTGACTTAAATCCAGCCAATCATGTTATGTTAGTGGCCAAGATGATTGTGTATAGTTTTAGGGTTTAGGGGATTGGCTGTGTTTAAGTTAGTGGTCACCGGATACCAGCATGAGGTGCACATATGAACATACAAATAAGTTGAACCCACGATAACATATGATCCGTTGTTGTTATTATTATTATTATTTAGAAAGGTGGCATACCAACTGCGCTTGGCTAAATTCGAGTGAGATGGCAAGAGTATAAGAAATGCCCGTCACACAATAAACGAGGCACAACAAAATCAAATAATTTGATTCGAAACTTGATCTTGGATAGCTGAAAAAATAGAACATGCAAAGATAAACTAACGGCTTCGTGACTACATTTAAAAGGTCCATCGTATCTTTGGCCAAAAAATAAGATAAACTGTTCATGCCACTGGCATTCTCCCTCCTGTATTGTAATTTATCCTGAGAAAATGTTCTCAAAGCTCCAATCATGCATAACAGAGCTGTAATCATACATCAAGATATAATAATTAGTAAGATTTAACCTTTTTGATATTCATCAATTCAAGGCCAACAAATGCAATGCTTAAATGGAAAAAAAAAAAAAAAAAAACTCTTATTATTGTTTAAAATTTTCTTTGTACTTACAGACGGCAATGACGGTATATTGATAACCAGTGTATCCAAATGAGACATCACTCACTTCGGCCATAGTTCCTAAGCATGCTCCAGCAAGCAAAAGTATTATATAATCTGCAGCTTGTGCTCTAGCGTCTCGCAATCGCTGCTTTGCTACCCTGTACACACAAATTACACTTTATACTATATTGTACAGAAAAATAGAAAATGATAAACGAAAAACATTAATACAAAGCGCAAGAAAATCCAATCTACTAGTCACTTTCTGCTGATATATAAAACATCATTTTGTAAGGAATTTTGCATTAAAAGTTGTTTAAAAAGAAACTCCGTGCTTATATCAATAAAAATAGAGTACCTTCCTATGTAATATCTGTATTGCCTAAAAACACCAGGAGTTACTCGACCCGATAAATCCGGGGTTGTGAAATAATTATATTTATCAACTTCTCGTTGACCCTCCTCGTTAGCTTCACCGTGTGATGATGATGACGATGATGATGAAGGTGATCCGCTTTGATCACATAAATGCAACATATCTGGTGGTACACGGTATCCATTGTGAAGCATCCATCTAACGGGAAGCTGCTGAGCTGTCACATTCCCGCCCGGTTTCGTAATACCCTCGAGAATGTCGATTAAGTGATCGGGTGTATTTACACGTTCAGGTATTGTTATCCCTATACCCGCAAAATATTCCTCAACCTTAGCAACAGGTCCATGGTACACAGTTAAACCACCTTTTGCTAAAAGTATCAAATCATCAAACATTTTGTACAACGAGTAGCTTGGCTGGTGTACAACCATGCTGATGTTAACACCTTCAAGAGCTTCACGACGAAGAGCTCTAAGAAGTAAACTAGAAGATGCACTGTCTAAACCAGAAGTGGGTTCATCCAGGATCAAGAGTGATGGTTCCATGACCATTTCAAGCCCGACATTGACTCGTTTCTTCTGGCCTCCAGAAATCCCGCGTTTTTCAACTGTCCCGACTTTAGAATCTCTTACCCCCTGAAGTCCCAACGCCTCAATTACTCTTTCGATTATAAGAACTTTATCTGCTTTTGGCAAATCAGCTGATAGTCTGGTACAAGACAATAAGTCAGTACACACAATGCATATGGTTTAGTGAGGGACAAAGTATAAATTTTCAAACTGTTAAATTAATAGATCAAACCAACTACTACATTAATTTTGAACTTTTCAATTGTTTTGAATATTATTAATGAGTTTCCATGTTAATTATTCAAAACACACCTAATTTCCTTTGAAATTGATTTTGACTTTCCATTTAGTTTGAATTTAGATAATTGCCATAAATCAATAGAATTTTGATGGTTTTTCAGGCTAAAGATTAAGTTGATTCGCCAAGACATAGATCAAACTGTATCAGTTCTAAGCTGGCATACCTGCATCGTGCACTGAACCGGAGGTTCTCTTCTACAGTCAAATCTCCATGAACAATATCATCTTGTGGTACAAACCCAACAATTTTTTTGTACGAGTGAATAGACTCATTTTTCCCGTTAATTTCTATCATCCCTGACATAGTACATCCGGTTATCTTTCCAGTCAAAGCAGAGAGAAAAGTTGTCTTTCCAGCCCCAGAAGGACCCATTACAGCCGATATTCTACCTGGTAAAATCTTACCACTAACACACCTCATAATATTCTTTCGTTTTCCTTTTAAGGTTAAGGTTAGCTCCTTAAAAGCAATCTCAATCCTAGGCCGCCTTCTTAAAACATCCTCGTCACCATTCATCATGTCCATGTTCATGTTCATTTCATCCATTGCTTTCTCTTTCTCAATTTGACCATATGCATACTTGAATATTTGACTTCTGGTATGCAATTCTTTTGAAGCTTTACGCGCGTGTTTTGTATTTATATTTTTATCTCCATTTTCTAAATTGGAAGTTTTATCACTTTCCAAATTATCATCAACCGAATGCACTTCTTTTTTGTTCCCTTGTGTAGCTGAGAATCCTGGACTTTGATTTGAACCTTTGGTTCTTGTTCTTGAGAATTTTCGGGAGAGTGTTTCTTGCAACCCTTGTAATCCCGATGGTTTCCAAGCATCTTTTGCAGCTCTTGACTTTTGCCTTGCATGTGCTGATTCTCGTGCATACTTTGCTGCTGCTTCTCTTGATTTTGCTTGTTTTTCATACCGAGTTGAGATTACTTGGTCTGAGCAATTATATATCACGATCAAAATTGCGGTCAGCAAAGCCTACAAAAGCCAAATGCAAAGAATTAAAAGTTGGTTTCGAAAAATCAAGTTTCCTACATGGGCTTAGAAAAAGGGTTATCAGATAATCAGTACCAAAAGACACATGTTTGAGACACCCTCTTAATAAATAAATGATAAACTACTTACAATCAGCAAAATTCCAAAAACCTGCATGCTTGGTATTTCTGTTCCCTTCTCACACTTAGTGCCAGCAAAGCACCCTGTATATATTCCATTCAAAATGCTAAACCTTTTATATAGGAGGAAGATAATTGGTTCTACTTATAAGCATATTAGCCACAATGGCACTAGAGATTAAAAGAACTTACGGTATTTAACCCTAGAGCCCATCCTGCAATAGCAGCTGCAATCAAACCAAAAAAGTAAGCATGAGTGAATGTATATTAAAAGGATCAACTAACAAAACTTTAATGGATCTGCTATGAACATAAAATGCGCTAAAATACCCTCGAGGGCATTCAATTTTCTTGACAGTTGTTGGACAATAATATCCTGGATCGCAAAATATCTCTTTACCCAAATGAACAGGAACCCACATATCGGCTGCACCACAAGTATGATTCAGCTTGCCTGAAGGTAATTGGTAATGATATCTGCAAAATGATTTCTAAGAATACATGTCTTAATAATGTATATAACCCAAACATAGTGTGTGAAAGATAAAAATCCAGGATCAAACTGTAAGTAATCACTTACGGCAAACAAATCCCACTTTTCGGATTGAGCTTTGCAACAGGGCAGTGTGCACCCAATGGGCATGCTGTAATCGCAGATTTAACATAAGTTATTGCAGGTAATTTGCACTAAAATTGGCAGCTTTTAAGATAATTTGGTAAAATATACTTACGAATCATGCAAGTGAGACCTTGAGGGCAGAAAAACCCCTCGCAACATGGTTTACTATTAGTTGTCCGGAAAGGCATTTTTTTGGGGTCTGTTTCATTATAATCATATTTTTGACCCGGGTTGGCTGCACTAGCCCATCCTGCCTCACATCCAGCTGACCATGATGTCAGATTACAGTTTCGGGTCGGTTCTAAAAAATGAGATTGAGAAACACTTTTCTTGTCACCACCATTTTTCAGAAAACTTGTAAAGTATACTCTTAGTTCCGCAACAGTACACAATCGAATTGGGAGGTCTGAAAATAAGCAATACAAGGTCAAGAATTAGGAACACTTAAGAGGTGTTTTGCCTTGTGTTTTCAAAGTCTGATTATTGAGTTTTCAAGCCACATAAATTGATTCTGACTAATAGCTTATTTGACTGTCAAATATTCAGTTCAGGGTTTAGCCGCAATAAATACGATACTGATTATTTCATTATTTTACAGCCTATTTTGTTACTGATAATCATCTGATTTACGATACCATATCACAACATCAGAGATCTTGAGATGAATAAGAACAAAAGGTATTAATCACCTTGTAATATATCCTGGCAATTTTGAAAGAATTCTTCTCTGCCTTGGAAGTCAAAAGCTCCATTAAAATCTTTTTTTCTAGTACAGGAAACAGGTATGTTATAAGCTGATAGAAAGCAGAGATAACAGTGGTGCAGTGTAGTGAATACTTACACGTCTTCAGTGCAAAACCCTATTTCTTCTTCGATTGCTGGCTGATACTTTTCAACTGTCTTGTTAAATCTTCCAAGAAAAAGGTTCGAAAAAAGTGGCGACAATCGAGGTTTTGGTTTGCGTGCAGTTTTTTGACACGAAACATGATGTGGGAAATGATCTTCAAGAATGATTAAAATGAGGATCAAGTATCCAATCCAAGAGGGAATTATCCTCGTATCTCCATTCATCTTCTGATTCAGGTTGCAAGAAAATCATGGCTATTTTACCTTAAATGGACCCATATAAGAATTTCAAGATCGACAACCCATCACCGTCTATCCTTTCTTCGTAAATTGCTCAAAAGAGCGTGAATATCAAAATGGGGTATTTCGTAATCCAGAAAATGTTGACCAAAGTTGATGATTTGTGAGAAAATGTAGGTGAAAACCAGAGGGGATTTAGGTCAAAGGAGGTGATTGTGTTGGAAAGAAAGGATTGAGGATGGATTGGAGTTAGGGTGGAGGAGCATGGTTTTCGGATGAAGAAATGGCGGGGAGTAATTGATGGAAAGAATGTAGGAATTGATGGTGATCTTGATCAGAATCCAGAAAATTTAGCCCCTTCGCAAAACGTTTCTAGCTTTACACGAGTCGTTAACGCCTGTAACTAGCGAAAACGACGCCAACGAGTTGTTATTTTCGCTAAGAAGCATTCGTTGTTTGCATGTTACTGCTAACATATTATTTGCATGTTATTGCTATCATCTTTGCATGTGTAGGTTTAGGGATCGTAGTTATGAGTGTTAATTAGAGGTCAGTTATGTTGACGTGGTGACTAGTTATAGCAGTTATATATGTTTACCACTGCAGATGCTTTAGAGCTGTCTTTAACCTCTCTATGTGTGATCATATGTATCCATCTCACTCTTTTTCATAGTTTTTTGTAGGGTTGAGCTTAGGTATCAGAAATACTGAACCGTACTGGTACCGAGTTTTTGGTCCGATACTCAGTACTTGAAATATTGCTAATCGGTACTCGGGACTCGGTATACGGGACTAGTACCGAACCAACTACGTAAAATAGGTAACCGGTACCGGTACCAGTACCGTATATGAATATTCGGTACGGTATTCGGTATCGTCTTTAAATCAAATTCAGTATTCGGTAAAATCGGTACCGGTGTGGTACCATGCTCGCCCCTAGGTTTTTATGTGTTAGTTTTCACTTCAATTTCTCTTATAAACTCTCATATCTGTTATACGGAACACTTCTTTATTTAAAAAAAGAAAATAAATAAATAAATAGAGAGAGATATAGAGAAGAAGAGAGACCCTCTACGGATTTACCAACTCGCGGGAGAGGCCTGACCCGTGGGTAAGGGGCGATGGTGTTGCTGGTTATCTAGTGGACATCGCACCATTTCTCGTGAGTTAGATGAACCTTGCCTTACAAGCAAATCAATTTGTTTGAAATTGAGTACGCGGTGAAGACATGGTGTGGTTATCCTAATCTATAACAATTAAGTTAGGGGACTCCTAACTTTGTGGAAGCTATAAGAGTATTAAACTGCTCGGTCACATTATGAAGCTATGGGAGAGTGTGATAGAAATTAGACTACGTCGTGAAACGAGCATGTCAGAAAGTCAATTCAGTTTTATACCAGGATAATCTTCGATAGAAGCAGTTCACCCGATTAGAAGTCTCATGAAGAAGCATAAGGAAAGACAATGAGGCCTTCACATGACTTTCTTAGATCTGGAAAAAGTGTATGATAATGTGCCTAAGGAGCATGTTTGGAAGATCGTGAATGATAGAATGATCACAAGGAGATATATTAAGGTAATTAGAGATTTTTATTAAGGGTCAAGGCATTGCTAAGAGACAATGAGTACTTCCTCGTGCTAAGGGCCTGCACAAAGGTTTTGCGCTTAGCCTGCTTCTTTTTGTAGTGACCCTAGATGGATTCTCAAGAGAGATTCAGAAAAGTGTTCCATAGTGCATGCTCTTTTCCAGTGACATTGTCTTAGTCACGAAAACGAAAGAGAAGTTGAATAGTCGGGTAGAGCAGCGGAGCGAAGTGTTAGAGGATGTTGGGCTTCAAATTAGTACAGATAAGACGGAGTTCTTATGTTGTGACTTCAACAAGACAAGAAACGACGAGAATGAGGTAATCTGTATCGGGGATCACGTGTTACGTTCTCATTAGTCCTTTAGGTACCTTGGTTCCTTGACACAAAGGATAGGAGGATAAACGAACACGTGACCAACTATATTAGGGCGCAAGTTGGCAAGAGTGAAGCGTGGTGGTTGTCGAGGCCAGCAAACAAATAACCCTTTAATTCTAGCACATATTTTAGTGTATAATGGTAAAGGGGTCAATTCCACGGAGACTGGTTCAATTTATATTTTCTATGCAACCCAAAAGTTTAGATGATTTTTGTAACAATAATAAAAT
>JAUEJL010088657.1:0-14475 GCA_032274825.1 Drosophyllum lusitanicum
TTATATATATATATATATATATATATATATATATATATATATATATATTTGATCGACACAATTACTGAGTATGTAATTGTCAAGGTAAAACTTTGATATCCAAAGTAGATACTAGATTTAATTTACTTAACAGTTTTGATTAAAAAAACCTCCTAAATAGATAAATAAAACTTGATTGACATCTTAATGTCATATGATAAACACAAAGAAATTTTATAGTAAATAGCCGGTAATTAACTAACCAAAACAAAACTTCTTGTTTCATCCAAGCTTAATTAAATCGCCATATATTGCAGCCTCGAACCATTCTTGATGTTTTCTTATTCACTGGTGGAGATATGGAGGGAGCAGGGTAATCAATTGCTCCCTTCCATTTTGATTTTCTGTGCAAATTTTTTACCTATTAAGAGTATTAAGCTAATTACCCCTTCAAGATTATATAAATAAAACAAAAACTCTATACCGTAACACTTATTGATTGTAAGCACGCAAGAGAAAGAATGAGACCCGATTGAAACAATAGTTCAAATGATCCTGCCTTGGTAATTTGACAACCATTTTTATAGTTTCTTGTACCACAACCAAGATAGCATTAATAGGAGGAAGAAGAAGAAGCACCAAGCACCTTGACAACCCTATTTAGGGCTACTCGAGTTCTTGTACGATGTTGTAGATCGAGCCACGTAGTGACAGTCTAGGGCTTTTAGCCTACTTCCATGGTAAGTTCATCATTTATGTATCTGATTTTTGCTTGTGTTCTTGAACTAACTTTAAGAAGCGTGAATACTCGATTATGTAATAAGATCTCAAATAAGTTTAGGTCTCCCGCCCTGTATAGGGCTTCTACACATGTCAACAACTTTGGTTGAAAGATTATTTTCAGCAATGATAATTAAGAAGACTAGATTATGGAATGAGATCAAAGATAAGTAATTAATGATCGCTTGGTTACGAGAAAAAGATACTTGAAAGTGTTGACATTTAATTAATTAATAGTGAAAACATTTCAAAAAATTCCAAGCGTGATGGTCAATGGCAAAGAGATCCTAGTTAAGTATTTGGATAAACATGCAACGGGAAGATCCCCTCCCGATTAATGATGAATAGTTAACTTTTTGGTCTTAGAATTTGGAATTTTTGAACAAAAAACTTCTACTTCAAAAATATTTGATTATTGTTCCAAGTTTGTCCTCACAAGATTAAATTTCTGGTGCATTCACCCTCTCAATTGATCTTTAAGGTTATTACATTATAACTTATGTATCACAAATATATGACGAAAGGGCTTCTAACCTATCGATACCTGGTATTACTGTATTAGAAATGTGTTTCCAATTATTATGGGGTCTAGTTCCACTGTGGTCAAAAGATGTAGATTTAGAAGTACGTTTTCGGAATAAATGGGTCTTGCCATTCAAAAAAAATGTATTACACATATATAAAGCTTATTTATTGTAATGAAGAAGGATCAATACAAAACCATCTTTATATACATAAACTAAATATAACGCCCGTATTTTTAGCATGCAATAAGGAAATAACAATAATACTTTATTAAAATATGACAACAACCGGCTCAGGTATAATATAAAAATAATTTTCTTTGGTGTTGCATAAAAACTCTAGTATGTCAATGTGGAAGCCTCGTCTGCCACATAACCTAGAAAAAATAAACAATGATAGGAATGAGCTAGAAAGCCCGGTGAGTAACTCCACAAAGTACTCAAATGATAATAATTAGCATGCAACTGCTATCTCATGCAAATCACACGGCATGCTACCGCCACACATTAATGATAGTCTTACCTTCACATATCTACCCGTTATCGAAGTAGACGGTTTGTAACATACCGATCATATAATCATATATCACAATTATAACAGTAAATTCAAAGTTGTAAGTTGTACCATTACAAGTAGTGCATTATAAACTCTTAACTGTATTTGGAGACCAATAGTGTGAGTATTGGATCTCCCCCCAATGATATATACATATACATATAGAGACCAATACGGTAAGTATTTGCCTCCCTCCCATAATTTACATATACATATAGAGACTAATAGTGTGAGTATTGGCCTCCCTCCCTTTTTACTTGCAAAGATATACCACCTGCATATCGATGCAACAATCTCCCCATAATTACATATAGTATAGAGACCCATAGCGTGAGTATGAGTCTCCCTCCTTTTTTATACTTGGTACCAAGTTAACTCCCATAATTTGTGCATAGCTATACCAACCGCATAGCGATACAATATAACTACAGAATTGTATATGCATTAAAATCACATCATTAAAGCAAGGATAACTTATACGTCGCATAATAAATTTCATTATACACGTATATCAAAAGAGAAGTAGAAAACTTACATTATCTCTTATATACACCACATTCTTTGTCATTACACACATGGTCATATTGGTACTCCATAATTATCATAATTATAGTCTCGCATACAATATTTATTATACTAGTTATCTTCTTACTCTTGATTCATTTAGTCATTGTGTAATCATATACATTATTACATATTTCACCTTCTCTACATTATTCTTTCATCTTTCAATTCACATTTCTCTTTTATACATAGATTAACATATTCTATCATACTTTCTCGCATTTGTGTGTGTGTGTGTGTATATATATATATATCATTCATACATCCAGTATTACATATCTTTATTAACTTCATATTCCTCTTTATCCTTTTAAACCATTAATTAAAAGCAATTCTCTTTGATATTAATAAATAATAACAACCATGCAGTAAATCTAACTCTAGTATCGAATATGTACAATTACAGATAATTAATATCTCTAAGTACCAGGTTGAGGTACTCACTCAAGTCCAAGCTTAGTCAATGAGAAACTATGCATACTCTGTTAGGTCCCGATGAACCTTTAGTAACAATAGGTATCAATGTATAGCTTTAGCTATGTTTAAATCACAATACATGACTAAACAACCCTTATGGTTGTAAGCCGTAACCCTTAGGGATATAAGCCACCTTATGGCTATAAGCTCTAACCCTTACGGTTGTAAGCTCTAACCCTTACGGCTGTAAGCCTTTGAGCACAGCTCTGGTTCGCAAATTCAGACTCTGTCTTTGCAGGAATCATTCCAAAACACCCAAAACTCATTTCCAGATGTTTCAAAACACCTAGTATGATCATAGGGGACTTTATAACATCAAATAACATCATTTTATCAATTACAACTTCCAACTTCAAGGTTTGATTCCAAAAATCCATTTATTGACACTTCAAACTCAAGAATAATACACTTAATTGATTTCTAATGATAGGTGTAATCCTCCTCCTCTAATTCCAATCAAAGCTCCAAGATCTCTCCTCAAAATTAATAGAATTGTATGTGTGTTTTTAGATGTAAGAAAGAAGAAAGAAAGAAAGAAGGAAAGAAGTAAGAAGAAGAAAAGACTAAGAAAGGATAAACATAAGGGTTGCCGCCTCTTTGGTGGTGGCCTCTTTTTAGCGGGTATTCCGCTCCAATTTCTAACTTACAACTCATCCGTACGCTATCCAAAAATCTCAACGAGAATATATTTGGAATCATTATTTTAAATCATTTAATAATTTATAGCTTCTATTCACTTTTCATCAACTTTAATTTATTTAACATCTCACTTTAAATACCTTTTATAAACTTGGGGTGTTACACTAAAAAACCAATTTCAGCTTTTAGATTTAGACCATCGATGGTTGAGATACGACTACATATTTGATATAAATAATCTATAATATATTCCGTCAGAAACTGGATATTCGATTTACATAAAATGCATATTTGGTCACATTGATCATCCAAATCTAAAGGCTGAGAATGATTCTGTAGGTTTTGCATATAAGGCTGTAAATGTACTGAACCTTGCCCTTATTGTGATTGTCTAATCCTAATTTTGAGTCTAAACAACCATCAATTGTTTTTATCAATAGAATTCACACACCCACTAAATTATCCTTGAATCTACATTCTTTTAATACG
Organism: Drosophyllum lusitanicum; assembly: GCA_032274825.1. Lineage (NCBI taxonomy): Eukaryota > Viridiplantae > Streptophyta > Magnoliopsida > Caryophyllales > Drosophyllaceae > Drosophyllum > Drosophyllum lusitanicum. The sequence continues at coordinate 4,009 of JAUEJL010088657.1, forward strand.
AGACTTGAACTCAATACATTGAGAATCGCCTTAAATATAGTATCTGATGGGTTCAACTCTAGATAGAAATATAGATATAGTTAAAGATGATCTTTAAAAAAACCAATTAAAGGGCCATCCAAAGTAAGAGATTTGTGAAGTGGATTCTGTGTCATAACAATCCATTTAGAAATGACATATCAACATTGTACATGTTTAACAAGAATTTTTAGTTTCTTTAATTTGACCAAATCCACACGCCTACATGCATCATTTACATAGTGATTTTAGATTAGTAAACAATGCGATACATAATTATTTAAATATCATCTTCAAACTTAGGAGTGGTGGGACTGCTAATTAAATTATTCCCTGCATTATGCTATAAAAAGGCAAACAAGACTTGGTTTAATTACCACATATTTCAACTTAAACCATCTAATTACAATTATGGCTTCACATTTTCTTTTTCTTGGGCTTATGATGATCACTTTTGCTATTTCATTTGCTTCTGACAATAGCCCTCTTCAAGATTTTTGTGTTGCTAACTTCAATCACCCAGGTTAATTTGTTACATTTCAATATTACCTACATGCAGTTTCATATTTCATTTTAAAGTTAAAAAATTTATTTACTTATCTTCATTATTCCTTTTGCTTTTATAGTGGTAGTGAATGGTTTCACTTGCAAAGATGCAAAGGTAGTACAAGCTAGTGATTTCTTCTTTAGTGGACTACAGATGATGGGAAACACTTCGAATTCAGTTGGGTCTCGAGTGACTCCGGTAACAGTTGCACAAATACCCGGTCTCAACACTCTTGGAATCTCAATGGCTCGTATCGACTTTGCTGTTTATGGTATTAATCCGCCTCACACTCATCCACGTGCTACAGAAATCCTAACTGTTATTGAAGGAAGTATTGAGGCTGGATTTGTCACCTCAAACCCTGAAAACCGACTCATTAGCAAAGTACTTCAGAAAGGTGATGTTTTTGTTTTCCCGGAAGGTCTTGTTCACTTTCAGAGAAATGTAGGATATGGTAACGCTATTGCCATTGTTGGTCTAAGCAGCCAAAACCCGGGTGTGATTACGGTTGCAAATACAGTTTTTGGTGCAAAACCTGACATTCCAGATGATCTTCTTGCAAAGGCTTTTCAGGTTGATGTGAAGGTGGTTGATCAGATTCAGTGGAAATTCTAAACTTGATTCTAACTTGACCGCCTTGTTATGAAGTAATTTGATCAAATTTCGATAATTAATCATGATTTCATTTATTTTAAAATTAATCTAGTTTGTAATTTGTGATTTTTAAAAGTTGGTTTATTTTCTTCAAAGTTTATGAAAGTGATTTTAATTATTAGTTATTATTTTTCATGGTCATTGTCCAATTTCCTAGTGGAATATTAAACATGCTTGCATGCATGCATGCTTCTCGATATAGGTTTTCTTAATTAAGATATGGATATAAACAGGTTTTCTCGATATACTTACATTTCCTATCAACAATCTATATTTTTATAAATTGCATCACATCGAGCTCCTACAGAAATACACATATTTGCGTGTTGTCAAGAGATGAATGTCAGACATTCGTAAACTGGCCCTGTAGATCTAAATTATCCTGTGAGATGGGTGTTGGACTAAAGAACTAGAAAGAGCAACTAACTGTCTACGTACTGCATGATAATACAACCTACAAATCTTACTAACCTAGGGTCCATATACCTCTTAAATCAAAATTTCCATTGCTCTTCAAGCACATAATAAGGAGACATCGTGTACTGACTACGTTGTTACAATCATTGGTGAACCTATATGGTAGCCCGGTAGTGAATAGACCAAGCCCAAATTCAACTTGATTTTATAAGTATGTGCGTGTTCGACAATTAACTAAATGCCGACTTTTCTAACGAACAAGAAAGAGGTTTGTCTAATAAATAGGTTAATTTATTGAAACTTGTTGATTTATTTATGTTCTAAGCTTTGGGATTATGGTTTAGTTAAATGTGATAAACTAATCTGGTTTACTAAACCGGTTTCAATCTGTTACCTAACAACTTGACATGCCCGTTTTATTAGTCATACATGAATGAATAATTATCCGAGTCATGAAGAGTATTGAGCCCTTAATTTTTGTGCTAGTAAAAGACTATTAGGAACATAATAATCATGCCATGTTCGCTAAGCTAAATACAACCATTTGCGTTAAATTAAAACTCTTTGAAAGATTCTTTGTACTTGATTGTCTCAACCTTTAAAACTAATTTATTAATATATTTCTTGCTTTTAGAAAAAAAATCGTAAAAATGTATTAATGAGAATCCTTCATGTAACACTATGTTAGAACTTATAAAAAATATCTACGAAATCGTATCTTTGATGCAGATTTCAGACAATATGTACATAATGGTCATGGTAAAACTTTGAATCTAAAGTTCATACTATATTTTATTTACTTAACATTTTAAATACCTCCTAATCACCTATTAAAATCCTAATATTAATTTAATAACACAATTTTTTTTAAAGTAAATAGCCAATGAGAACTAACCAACCAAAACAAAATCTGTTGTTTCAGCCAAGCTTAATTGCCATATATTGGGTGTGTTTGGCGAAAATAGCTGATAGCTGGTAGCTGGTAGCTGGTAGCTGGAGATGGAAGCTGTTTATTTTAGTTATATATGTATTCTGCAAATTAGCTGGTAGCTGAAGCTTAATAGTGTAGAATGATAAAAAAGGAAAAAATTATAAAAATTGGAGGAATTATAAAACAATTAAAGAGGGTATTTAGGTAATTTGGTATATAAAAAGCTTCCAGCTAGTTTTAAAAATTATTTCAAGAAGATTTTTTATTTCAGAGTTTTTTTGTTTAAAAAAAAGCTTCCAATCTTTTCATCCGAACATGACTTATAGCCTTTTCTTTTAAATAAAAAGCTACCAGCTCCAAAAAGCTCCATACCGAACATACCCATTGTCCAAAAGTTGATAACCGGCAACTTCGACCGGCCCTTCATGGAACCCACTCCAAAGGAGACTAATGCCCCGCGGCATTTTAAGGCTCACCCAAAGGTTATGACTAGCAAAGTGTCCATGGATTCAAACCCGTGACCTTTCATTATTGTCCAAAAGTTGCTCCGCCCCATTACCTTAATTGCTATGTACTGCAACCTTGAACCCTCCTTGATGTCCTCTCATTCAGCCTTTCGATTTACGGTTATTTAATACGAGTATTATTTATAGAGAGTTGATCTGTACAACAATTTTTTTACCATTCACAACAATTTCGTATTAAAAAACACTTTTACCCTCCTGTCTTTTATTAAATTTTACAATTAACCCCCTCTACATTTTAATTCTTTTTTAAGACTTTACAAAGTTGTACAACATCTTCGTTTTTCACGTTTTATTTTCCTTATTTTTCATTTCTCTATTTTTAAACTTCATATATTTGTACATAGACCTTTCATTTATTTTTGGGCAAATTGCATGAAAATATAATGAACTTTGCCTTAGTTACCATTGTATACAACCAATTTTTTTTTCTTACAAACAATACAATCAACTTTCATAATTCTTTCATTGTATGCAAATAACTTTTTTCTGTATCTAGCTTTTAGTTACCATTATATACATTGAACTTTGTCATAATACCAATTGTATATAACAACTTGCATATAATGAGAAGATTATGAAACTTGATTGTATTGTTTTTAAAAATAAAAGGTTCTTGTATACAATAGTAACTAAGATAAAGTTTAGGGTTTAGTATATGAAAGTGTACCGAAGTTGTCACTTTTTGCTATTGTGTAAACTCAACTTTCAAAACTACCATTCAATGTACCGAAGTTTCAAAATCAACCATTTAATGTATCTTTACCTTTGATAGCAGGTTAAGGGTGACGTGACACGGTTAAGGGTGACGTGACATGGTTATGGGTGATGTGGCGGTTACCATGACAAGTGACATAACTTTTCTTATTTAACATTAATTAATTAATTAACTAATTAATTAATTAATAATAATAATAATAATAATAATAATAATAATAATAATAATGAGAAGAACACATATTGTTTTCCTCATTCAACTTCAATCGACTTCCCCCAAGAAAATCCATCGACTTCCACCATCACCATGACCGACCGACTTCCGGCACCACCACCATCGACGATTTCTGGCACCACCACCACCAACGATTCTTCTTTTAATTTAGGGTTTTCGCTAAAAGGTAAGTTTCAATTGAAGGTCGACTTGGTTGTTTTGATTTGGGGTGAGATCTGGACTTCAAAGATCTGTACTACCTTGGTAAGTTTCGATTATCAAGTTCTTTAACGGTGAGTTCATCAATGGAGAGTTCTTCAACAGCGAGGTAAGTTTAGGCTTTTCATCTCATTTTGTTTCTGATTGGGTTTTATCGATTCGATTTCTGATTCAGATCTAGTTTAGGGTTTTAATTTTAGGTTTTTCTCGATTTTAGATCTATAAATCTGAGTTCATCTTTTAGGGTTTCATTTTTGTCCCCAAATTTGAGTTCTTTTTCGATGATTCTTGTTCCCAGATGTGTTTTTGATGAAGATGTTTATGAAGATGTAAATCTGAGTTCATCTGTAATTAGATTTTGATGAGTTCTTTATTGATGGTTATGATTTGTCTAATCAGATTTAATATTTTGTTCATGCTATGGTAGTTCTTGAATATTTAGAATGAAGATGTTTAAGATGACAAAGTTGTTCAATCCATGTTCATCAATCATGTCTGCTTGTTGGTTTGATTCCAGATTCATCTTCATTCAACTTTGATTTTTTGATTTTTTGATTTTTTGATTTTATGATTTTCTAAATTTTAACAAGATACAACCTGATGTGGCAATTATTTGTTGACATGGAATTATAAAAAAAAATGAAAAATAATTTTTTTACCGGTTACCTGCTAAAAAGGTAACCGGATACACTAAATGTTAGTTTTAGAAAGTTGAATACACTAAATGGTAGTTTTGAAAGTTGGGTATATATAATAGCAAAAAGTGACAACTTCGATACACTTTCAGATACTAAACCCTAAAGCTTATTGTATTTGTGTGCATTTTACCCTTTTATTTTCTCAACTTTTTATTCATTTTTCTCTACTAAGATTTAAAGACCCTTACCCGCCACACTTTACTTCAATGTTTTTGTTCCATTTTTTATTTAATTTACACCACCCACTTTTCTTCATGTTGAGTTACTACTCTAAATGAAGTAAGCACAAAACATAATTAAACAATCATAAAAAATAAAAAATATCACTTAAAAGGTAGCACATAAGATGGAAAACATAATCGCAAAAATAAAAAACGATCATGTAAGAAGCAAACCATCGGCAAATGAAAGCGCATCCCACGAATGTTGAAGCGAAGGAACCCGACTGGGCTGGAGGCGAGGCAGATTGGCGTTTTTGTTTGCTACAGCAGATTTGCGTTTCAGCGAAGGAAACGAAAATCTCTTGGTATCTTTGTTGTGGGGGAAGGGTTTTAGAGGAGGGGTTAATTGTAAATTTTGATAAAAGACATGAGGTGTAAGATTTTCCTTTGATATGAAATAGTAATGGATGGTAAAAAGCTATTGTGTACGGTTCAACCTTTTTATATATGTATGTATCACATATATTTAAAGCCTATTTATTGCGATTATCTAATCCTAATTTTGAGTCTAAACAACCATCCATTTTTTATATGTGAAACTTATACACTCATTAAACTTATTCAAAATCTACACTTTTACTATGGGGTTCAATCTTCTAATATAAATAAAAGACTAATTAGAAAAAAATTATTAAGCAATCAAGACCCTTAATTTAATAAAATATTAAATCTTAGCCATTCATTCTTTTAATTCTAAAAAACCAATTTTTAACTTTTTTAAAATCAAATTAAAATTTACTAATAGCTACGTACATTCAATATTTACTAATATATCCATTCAATTGTATAAATATTAACTAATGTGTACCTACATTGGATAATTTATTATATATTATCATTTTTAACTATATTTTAATCAACACTATTCATAACAGATTACATGATTTTCCTCTTTAATATAAATAATATTTTTAATTACGTTACTATTTTGTATCAGTTATTTATACTTTATACATCTGTTATTTTTACTCACCAATGTAATACACAAGTCACTTATCGATCTAGTTCCTATTATATACATACAAATAATAGATTATCTTTAAAAAAAACAATTAATGGGTCATTCAAAACAAGGAATCTCATAAGTGAATCCTGTTACATAACAATCCATTAAGAAAAAACATATTAACATTGTACATGTTAAACAAGAATTTTTGGTTTCTTTGACCAAATCCACACCGCTCTACATAGTGATTTTAAATTAGTATATACATTATTCATTCATTTATTTATTTATTTTATTATCTTAAAACTTATGAGTAGTAGGACTGCCAATTAAATTATTCCCTACATTATGCTATAAAAAAGGCAAACCATACTTGTTTAATTAATTACCACATATTTCACTTTCTTCCTAGCTTCCACAGCAAATTAAACCATCTAATTACAATTATGGCTTCTAATTTTCTTTTTCTTGGGCTTATTATGATAACCTTTTCTATTGCATTTGCTTCTGACAATAGCCCTCTTCAGGATTTTTGTGTTGCCCACTTCAACAACCCAGGTTAAATACTTTGTTACATTTCAATATTATAATTTTCATTTCATCTTTAATTTATTTAATTATTTACTTTATCTTTATTTTTCATTTTGCTTTCATAGTGGTAGTGAATGGTTTCACTTGCAAAGATGCAAAACTAGTACAAGCTAGCGATTTCTTCTTTAGTGGACTACATTTGATGGGAAACACTTCGAATGCAGTCGGGTCTCGAGTGACTCCGGTAACCGTTGCACAAATACCTGGTCTCAACACTCTTGGGATTTCGATGGCTCGTATCGACTTTGCTGTTTATGGTATTAATCCGCCTCACACGCACCCACGTGCTACTGAAATCCTGACTGTAATTGAAGGAAGTATTGAGGTTGGATTTGTCACCTCGAACCCTGAAAACCGACTCATTAGTAAAGTACTTCAGAAAGGTGATGTTTTCGTTTTCCCAGAAGGTCTTGTTCACTTTCAGAGAAATGTAGGATATGGTAACGCTATTGCCATTGTTGGTCTAAGCAGCCAAAACCCGGGTGTGATTACGGTTGCAAATACAGTTTTTGGTGCAAAACCTGACATTCCAGATGATCTTCTTGCAAAGGCTTTTCAGGTTGATGTGAAGGTGGTTGATCAAATTCAGTGGAAATTCTAAACTCTAAGCAATATGATTCTAATTTAAGCGCATTGTTATGAAGTAGCTTTATCCAATTCATTAGATTGATCTCATGATTTCATTTATTTTAAAGTGTAGTTTGTAATTTGTGATTTTGAAAAGTTTGGTTTGTTTTCTTTCAAACCTTGTGAAAGGGATGAAGGATTCTGTATTGTTTTTCATGGTCATTGTCAAAGTTCTTTAGTGGAATATATATTAAGCATCTATGCATGCATTTTGAAATAGGATTTCAAGGGGATAGTCTTTCAGTGCCTTTCTCACTCTTCTCACGGCGTGATGAATGGTTAAAGCAAAGAGTCCGAGCTTTATGGACCTAAGGCTTTTATAACCACATCCAACACTCACGAAGATTCTTACAAGGATATAAAATACTAGCTTAATATCTCGTGTATAAATATCGGGATGATTAAAATATAGATACAAAGACATGCAGATCCAAATTAATTCAAGCTACAAGGGAAAATAACAACCATAGCATTGGAAAAGCTGTTTTCATAGGAATGAGTTCCTCTTCATAATCTTTGATTAATTGATTTTAACAACGCCCTTCTTAACTTGACCAATTCTTCCAAGTACGTTTATCTCCGACTAGCGGTGAATATCGAGATCATCTTAACCGGTTAAGAAAAAAGATCGAGACTGGACCAACTAGCGGTCTCAGTTCGGTCTGTAGGGGGAAATTTTTGAAAGGTTTTAAAATAAGTTTCAGAAGAAACTGGTTTCTCAATGACACAAACTCATGAAGAAACTGGTTTTTGAAGGAAACAAATTCCCAAAATAAATTGCTTTCAGAAAACTAATTTATGAAGAAAACTACTTTCTAAACAAGTTTCAAAAGAACATTAATTTATTAAGAAACTGTGTTTAGAAGAATATAAAATCCTGAAGAAACTAATTCCCGAAGGAGACAAACTCATGAAGAAAACTGATTTCTGAAAGATACAAGATCCCGAAGATAATACAGTTTCAGGAGAGATGTAATAGCAACCGAAGAAAAACCCGAAGAATAGTTGAGGCGCGTGTTTGACACGCTTCCCTTAAAGAAATTTGTTGTTTGTTCCCATGGGTACAAGCTACATTCGTATCCCCAGGTCGAGCACACGCATGAGTCCTGTGAATTTTGCCTACGAAATCCAAATTTTGCACCATCTCTGCGTGCGAGTAGGACTAATGCTGTGTTCTGGAGTTGTTTTTTTGGAAAGAAAAGAAAGGCAAGGAAATCATAAAGGGTGTGTGTTCTTGAGTTTTTTTAAGGAGGGAAGGCGAGGGGGAGGAGGGGCTATTTGTTTAAAATCTTATCCTCCCAAATATGTGATAATTTGAAAAGAAAGGATTTCGTCTCCCTTTTCTTTCTTTTTCTTTCAACCCAAGAACAAAATCTAATCCTTTTTTTTCTTTTCCTTTAACTCCCTTCACTTTCTTACCCTCCCCTTTCCTTCCTTAAAGAACTCGAGAATGGAGCGTAAGAGTAAAACCACGAAAAGAAGTTTGAAGGCCTTTACATGTTTCCCCACGCCTACTTAACTGACAAATTCCTAAATGGCAGAGTTTGTAATAGAAAAAGAAAAAACAAATTACCTTCGATTAGACAGAGTCTTTGATTATACAAACAACAAACCATATTACCTCCCTTAATCCTGTAGTCCTTCGATTAAACAGGATCTATGATCGAGTGTTTAATGATAGTCGGCAAAAGCCTCCTTCACTCCTTCGAGAACCGAGAGTTTGAGACCTTGAACTACAAGTGGCGATTTGGGAGGTTAGATGAAAATCGAGATACTTAGCCATTGAGGTGTACGGCATAACCTTAAGAAAACCGAGCGACAATTTTGGGTGTGGAGACCGGAGACGGGGAAATTGAGAATTGGAGATTTTTAGACATGCATATTACAAGTATATCCCTAAGAAAACCCTAACATTACGATTCAGTTCGGTATTTTTCGTCGGTTTTGAAACCAGATGTTGAACCAATTAAACTAGAAAAAATCGGGTTGTGAAATTTTAAAAACCAAAACCATTGGTTCTTATATTGGTTCCGTATTTTCAGTTTGGTTTTTCGGTTTTGGTTTTTCCTGCTCACCCCTAGGATTGACCATGTTGGCCGACCTTCATCATGCTTCATTAAGATTGACATTAGATAGAAGCTGTAATACTGTGATTATGTTGTGATTCTGCATTGTTTAATGGAAAAATGATAGATTCAGCTAACAACACCTAAGATATGTGATATTACTATCACACAACCCTTAATGAAGGATATTATGGTCATTTCAACGTTCTAATAATATAAGTGTTGTTAACTCTACGTATCATTTCCCCTTGTTTAATTGATTTGATTTGTTCTATGTATAAGTTACAAGCTAGCAAGACATTAAAATTTTTAGTAAAGGTAATTTTATTTATATAAAAAACAAATCAAATTTGATTTTTTTGATAATGTTGGAGTTTCCAAGTACACACAAGAAATTATAGTAAGGGGGCATTTGGTTCGCAGAATATTTTTTAATGAAATTAGAATCTGTAAAAGAATTGGAATCTGTGAAGGAATTGAAGTTATAAAAAATTGAAATTTGAATCTAATTCTTTGCCTATTTTATTTGGTTGTGTAATTGAGATGTCGAATTTAAATGCAATTTCATCACTCCACAACGACCTAGGGATGTTGTTCGAGGTTTGGATTATTTGAGTCGGGTTAATCAATTTTGAGGTATTAAAATTATATTCAATAAGTGAAGCGAATAAGATTCAGGTTATTCAGGTTTTGGGTCAAACCAAACCAAATAAAATTTTATGTCTATCACCCATACTGAATAATATAAATAAAATCGAGTAACACATACTACGAATAACTCTGACAAACCTGAATTATTTATAGGGTTGGGTTTCTGGTTGATTTTCATATACTTATTTGGATTCGGGCTAACCCGATTAAGCATTTTGTAAAAACTCACACTTCATTTATATTAGGGAAAATTTCATTCATATCCTTATAAACTTTCATTATTACTTTAATATCCTTGTAAACTTTTAAACTACATATATATCCTTCTAAAACTATGAAATTCATATATATATATATCCAAACTCATATTTTAATTAAGATTAAACTAATTTAATATTTAAAAACTGATCTGCAAATCAAAATACC
>JAUEJL010088668.1:0-26764 GCA_032274825.1 Drosophyllum lusitanicum
ATATATAATTGTGTTCAATAAAGTCTATTTAAAAAACATAGTCCAGAAATTTTAATATTCAATCATATGTGATTCAGTATATAATCACATGTGATTTGTAAAAGTATCACATGTGAATTAAGAAAAATTACGAAAATGCCACTACGTCCAAATTTTTAAAATTTAATCTGGACAATTGATGACATTGATCTAAAGGCTAAAATTAATCCCTTAGGACTATGAATTAATTATGGACTATATTGAACATCCTTCTATATATATATATATATATATATATATATTCAATCACGGGTGATTCAATATACTATCACATGTGATTTGTAAAAGCATCACATGTGAATTACGAAAATGTCACTCCGCCCAAAATTTCTAAAATGCAATTTGGACCACTGATGCTATTGATTCAAAGGCTAAAATTAGTCTCTTAAGAGTTAAGACTATGAATTAAGTATGCACTAATTGTAGGTGATTGTCGGTAGACGTGTATTCATGGATACTCGCGAACTATTATTGACTATCTGAACTACTACCAGGTGAGTACCTTTACTTACATTCTAACCCATAGATAACTATGAATGAACATGAGTAAGTACTTGAATGTTTTGTATTGATCTTACGTGACTGTCATAATGAGACCAATACTACGGTATCGAGTATGAAAGTCCGTTGCCACAACAACGGGTATGATAAGACCGTTTGAAGATGATGGGTATGATGAGACCAACTACCTCAGTAGCGGGTATGCGTTAAATGATAAGTGATATTTATGTGTATGTTACGAGTATGTGTTTATGTTGAGTTGGTTCGTGTGAAAGTAATGTACTCGCTAAGCTTTTCGTTTACTGTTGTTGCTAAATTATCTTTTCAGGAGATGACCACGACAGAGCTCTGGCACTATAGAAACGACTCATCGTTAAAGGGTCTTCCGTTTGATATTTAAATAAATTCATTTTTATTTTCATTAACCTGATATTTTCTTTAAATTGATTCAAGTGACATGAATTGAAGAGACTAGAATGTTGACCATTAAGTGGTCATGATTGAATATCTTGAATGTAACCTATGACTCATTATTGTGATAATTGATGGTTTGGATTTATCATGTGTTTTCAAAAAATATAAAAATTGGGAGTTACAGTCTGCACTTGTTGTTGAATGTATGTCGTACAAGGGAAGTTGGCTGTGCACTAGAAAGATGAAAAGAGATATCACATTGTATATGACCTTCTCTCTAAAGGGAACCTTCATATCCGCACTCTGCATTTTTGGTAGAAATAAAGAAATTGCCCGACCAGATGTAACAATCTAAAACCACCTCCCTTTTTTACATCAAAACGGCGAACCGGCTGTTCTAGTCATTTGGAAACAACAATTATAAGTAACAAACAATCATTACAACATAATGTACTTTGTACATTGTATGGCATAGTTAAACAGTTCTTCCCAGAAAAAAAGACTAATAAACTTATGCATCAAGCAATTATTGAAATCTTCTTCATTAACATTGGCATGTAACTATATATATATTACCATATTAAGAATAATTATAGGGCACCTTACAACTAATTAGAATCCACAATTCTTTCAAAATGTTGAGGTATCATGTATGTTGACATGCCCATCTTCACGATTACAAGGCCCAAGTTGTAGATACGAACTTCTCCCAATGAGTAGAAAATATTCCCACGGAAAATACATATTTTTACTTAAAGCAACATATGTAGTAGCCCTTACATAAAGCAAAAGGTTCAGCAACATATAATTTCTTAAACTTCACGTCATTCTGATCCAACAATTCATTGTGCTTCATTCAATGAAATTATCATCTATTTCAAAGTCAAAAAAGTCAAACATTAAGCTTTCAACCGATTATATTTCCAAATCTTCTCACATGCAAACCAATTTGGAACGACTCAACAATAATCGATCGCTCTCTAACAACAAATCAGATGTATGCAAAATGCATATTCTCAGATCCAGACACAGAAACAGCAAAATTATACACAAACAAACTCTATATCAACTTAGAAACAAAATTAGATCTTAATTAAACAAATCATTTCAGATCGGGAAGCATAATAGTCTATTTCAAATATCGTATTTGCTTTCGGAAAAAGAAAACAATTAAAACACAAATAGCACACAAATAAACATAGGAGCCAACTTTGATAGGCTAGATTTAGAACTTACATTGTCGAGCTAGTGATGATTCGATTGAAAATTAGGGAGCGATCCCTGGCGTTTATAGAGGGGCGGAGTTGGTTTAAATTGACGAAAATTGCAAGGCTTAAGCGTCTCTTTAATAGTATAGAGATAGTTTGGTTCCACTACAGAATGATATTTCGGATTCATTCACATGGTACTTTTACAGTGAGCACCCTTGATATTTGAAAAAAATTTAAATATATCCTTCAAAGTCTGGAATTATATGACTAAGGGACGTTTCTTTTCGGTTTAAGTGTATACTTATATTTTAAATTGTCTTAATATGATTTAATTGGAGGTATTACAATATAAAGGGTATTTTCATTAAGATATGAAAAACCTCTAGAACTTTTAACAAATCAAATGTAAAACTACTCTTTATTACCTCTTTATAGAATTCATGTTTTATTTTTCTAACAATTGGACTCCTTTCACCGATTCATGTAGTTTCAACAGTTATATCCTTTAAATTTTGAAATGTATTTCATTATGGAGTACGCACAAATTTCGTAAATTTGGGGGAAAAAAAATCAATTTTACTGTCTGATATAGATTTTTGTTTAAGTTCACTATTCTATTATAATTTGTATATTTTTATTAAAACATTTTATATAACAGTTAGACAAGTTTAAATTTTTCTGAAAACATTATAATTTTTATTCAAACTCAAAACCTCTTAAAAATAAACAACCGCTAGATATTTGTTAATTATTATTTTGTTCTTGTTCTCTTAATTCTATATCAGTTTCACAGTATACTATAAATCTGATTCATATAGTTCGGTCAAAATTACATATCTAATTTCTAAGTTATAATTTGTATTGGATTAATACCTCTCAATCTGATTTTCTTACATTTTTAATCTCTTATTCATATAAAATAACCAAAATACTCTTGTCCTACTAATTTATTCACATTTCTTTAGTTCTTAAATGATTTTATTATATTAAATAATATTTAGTTTTTTAAAAACTAAAAACATAATATCATAACTCTTTAAATTTCTATTTCTCTCTCATTGTGTTCACTCAAATACCATCTTGATTTATCACCTTCATCATCGACCATCAGTTCATCATGGCCGATTTTAGTCTCAAACAAGCTTTTACCTTCATTTATTTCAATTCACCCCCACATGCTAAATTGTGTTTGTTTGGATCTCACACGAATAGGTTCTAGTTTCAACATACTGTTTTGTGATTGTTTGTATGAGTTCAAGTTTAATAACTTTTGGATGTGTTTTTTTATAATTATCTAAGAACCGTTCTTAATACGAGTACCATAAAAACCAATATTAGTCATTCATCATGTAAATGGAATTCATGTACAGTGAGTGTTGGGGGATAGAGTGTGGCAAGCTGAATAGGATGAATTCATAGGTGGGTGATAGAATTGAACTATGGGGAATTGGACAACTCTGATTGGTTCTCGCAGTACTTGCAATAAGGATGATCTTCAAATGAATTTTTCCATACACACACATATACATATATAGAGAGAGGGGGAGAGAGAAGGGTTCGTGCGAAAAGTATTTTATTTGTGAAAAGTGTCAGAAGCGTTCCTGTTCTTTAGATCATTTGATCAATGGCTATCTTTTATTATGGAAATTTGATAATTTAAACAAACTTTAATACTTTTTAATTAAATAAGAAAAGGGTAAATAGGTATTTTAGAAAACAAATACCTCTCTCCTCTCTCCCCTATTCCCGATTGTATTTCTATGGGACCTATCAGCCTCACCAAACTTCAAACCCTAAAAGTCTATCACCCTCACCTCCTCCCCCATTTGGTACTATTCACCGTCATTCTCCAGTGCCATTGCCGCCACACTGAAGAACCACCATCACAGCCGCTGCAAATTACCTCTCCCCTTTTGCTCTGACATCGGTCACCATTCATCTCACCACCACCGACTGATTTTGGTCACAAATACATAACTTCCATGTGATTGATTCAAAATTCATAAACAATAAACGACACCATCCAAGCTAGGGTTGTTATGTGTGTGGTTTATAATGACCTTAAGCCTTTGTCACTGAGCCATCATGCTGAAGCTTTACCTTTATCAATACTAAAAATGTAAAGTTATCATACGTAAGCAATTGCTTAGTATACACATGAATTGATACTTTTAATAGAAGGATAAACATAGACATGACAATATATTAAAAGCATTTCCAATTGTGTACAATATCATTACTCACATTAGAATTCCACAGTAATTAATACACCAACTAGCATCGTTAACATTTTCTCGGTATTGATTTACCTATACTAACATCTTAAAGCCAAAGCACATGCATAACTATGTACCAGGCCAACATACTATTAACATTAAATCATCAAACAAGTAACACATAGACATATAATCACATCATTAACAAACTACCTTAGTATCCAAAATATCTCACATAAGCATAGCATTACTAGTCTAATAAGATACATTTCCATAATATAGTTTAATATGTCTACTTGCATGTATCAAGTCATGATACTTACCTGGCGTCCACATATACCTCTAAATCCTCTATCAATCTGTTTTTGGGCTTGTTTACAAACTTGAGATACCACAAAACTATGTAGCAGCCCAACATACTATCATTATTTTGTATCAAGCCATGGTACTTAGCTCGGGCATCTTCTTCTCCTCGTTCCATTAATCGTAACTGTTTCCGCTCTTCTAACTAGCTTTGTGCACGATCTCCTCCTTATATGGCCAAACTAACGTAGTCTTACTTTTCTTAACTTGGCTATAATAGACGCAACTCTTAATACATCCTTAAAAACTTCGTTTTAAATCTTTATCTTATAAGAACTTACCACAAATCCACCTTAATATCCTTGTTTTTGTCACATCTATCCTTATATCCTGATCATTCTTTAAACTAGGATGTAATTAAAAAAACTAAATATATACATTAAATATAAATAAGGGTGTTTTGGATTGAAAAATAAACTAGACGTAGTAAAAAAAGACTAAATATAAATAAATAAATAAAATATAAATAAATAACGAAGGTGGAGGCTACGTGTGTTTATAAAATGTAGGCTGTACAACAGGCTGGGTGAAAAAACTAACGCCAGCTCATCATCCCCTCCCCTTTACCCCTCTTTCTCTCTATCTTCAATCATCATCGACAATAAACAAACCCCAGTTCCTAATTTCAGTGCCCACAATCGAATTGGGGGCTTCAATTTGCCCCTTGTTCTCCTCATCTTATGTCGATTCATTCCCACATGCAATAATCATTGTTTACTGTCAATCTTTTGCTTCTTTATCGTAAACCCCACGAATCAAATTCCGATTTCGATATTATTTTCACTCGCAGGAGATTTTTCACAAGGAGTTCGCCGGAGTTATCAGTATGGGTTGTGCTGGATCATCGAGTGCTAAAGGGGACGGTAAAGATTCTAATTTCCCAGATTCTTTTTAGGGTTTTTCGTTTTTCTTTATGTGAATTTGATAGGTTTTCTTGTTGCTCGTTCGATTATAGAAACAAATTTCACTAGGGGGTTTGACTCGATCGACAGGTTAATTAGTTAGGCGGTGGGAGAGATAGGGTTTATCTTATTCTGATTAATATTTGATTGTTTATTTGTGAATTATTACGGTTCTTTATTCTAATTGCTGTTCGTATAGTAATCTTGAATGATGCTTGCTTGATTTTAGGGGTTTACTTTGAATCTTTTTAGGGTTCTTGAAATTCCTAAAGTGAATAATGATATTGGCAATGATAATCATGTTTTCAAACCTGGGTAGAGAGACTGCTTTGTGATTATATTTCTTTATCTGAATTCACATATATACTTTAACAGAACTGGTTAACTCTTTGTCAAATTTTCTTAGATGCAATGCAACACAAACTAATCTTGAGTGATATTGAGGATGAAGACCTTCTAACCACAGCAAAAGGCTAAAGTTATATAATGAAATCCATGTATTTAAGGATTTACTTCTTTTATGTTTTGAATTTTGTTGGTATTTCAGTGACATGCTACTTGATTCAGTTTGTTCATTATTTGGGACTTTGGTTTCTTTTTTATTTTCAGAGCCAATTAAAAAAATAACAAAACCAAAACCATGGAAACATTCTGAACCGATTACAGAGGAGCAGCTTAAGCAGATGCGTGATGAGTTCTGGGATACTGCTCCGCATTATGGGGGCCGAAAAGGTGATTTTTGCGTAATGATGTCATATGATATATCTATTTATATATCTCTATTTTTAGCATTAGAAAGCATGTAATCAGTCACATTTCATAGATATACAAGTGATGTTTTTTATTTGATTTTGAAACACTTTTTTGTATCAGAAATCTGGGATGCACTCCAAGCAGCTGCAGAGGCTGATTTAACTCTTGCACAAGCAATAGTAGACAGTGTAGGTGTTATTGTTCAAAAGGCTGATTTGACTGTATGTTATGATGAGAGAGGTATGATTTAATTGACCTTAAAGTTTCTTGAAGTTTTTTTTATTTCAAATTATTTTCCATTAACGTTGAATTTATTTGGGATATTGCAGGTGCAAAATATGAGTTACCCAAGTATGTTTTGAGCGCGCCAACAAATTTGATCCGTGCCAGTTGAAAATGGAGACCTGCAGACTCGTTTTCTAGCATAAATATATGGTAAAATCGTGTATATTGCTTAGCATTGTCGTCTTTGCTGTTTTTACTTGATGAACAGAAACCCTGCTTTGATGATATTTTCCTTTTGAAAAAATTGATATCCATCTTCAAGATGTTTGCTAGAAATGTGTTTGAGCAGTTTCTAGCTGTCGGTGGTTTTGTGGATGAATGATCGACCCTTTGTGTCATGAAACGATTTTTTTAAAAAAATTATATCATTTTTCTTGCTATCTATATTTTGTGTGGAATTTGATGTCAATCAGCATACACAATTCCAGGAATTTGTATGTATGGATTATGTATGGTTTTTGTATTCTGTGTTCTGTTCCCTTGTCTCTTTTATAGTCAGACAACACTTAAGAGCACGCGGTATACTTCGGGGTCCTTACAGTGTGGTTTAGGTGGTCAGGGCCACCCGGCGCCACAAACACTCTCTTCCCCTTGCGACCTCTCCTCCTCGCAAGTGCTCTCTCTCTCTCACTCACTCTCACGCACATTCTTTTCTCATTTTCTCTCTCTCCACACATACACATTTTTTTAATATTAAAAAAATAGGATCAAAGGTGAGCAGTTAAAAGATAGTATTTCCTTGGTTTGAAAGACGAGGACATATGGTGTTGATGTGATATGAAAGATGAGGAGACAGAGACGAGGACATATGGTCTTGATGTGATATGAAAGATGAGGAGACAGAGAAGAGAAGTATACTCATATTCTAAGGATATATTTAACGGGTGCTACTATATAGCCCCCCTCTCCTCACAAACCCACATGTTAAATCAAGAATGTTATATTTTCAATGTTGTTTTTTCACTCACATATGTCACGTCAAGAGGGCTATATAGACAATGAAGGGGGATATATAAAATTACCCATATTTAATTTCTTTATACAAGAAATTGAATTATCAACAACAGTCAAAAGTCAACATGTCTAGACACCTAAGGACGAATTTTTTTTTTTTTTTTTGAACAGCATCAGTTAATTTATTAAAAAACTAGCAAGTTGCTAGAGGACGAATTTACCTAAGGACGAATTTAACAATTTTCATAGGCGTTAAATTACCTTCTTTCTATAGGCCAAAAGTATGTTTTGATGGGCCAATTTCTTTATGGTTATGGCTAAGATAGATAAACTTTAATGCCCCATCTTTACCCACATGTAGCTACACCCCAGTGACTAGGTACCTAAGCAAAAAAATTACAAATTAAACCCCAACATGAAAGTTGAAACAGCAAATTAAACATTCAGAAGCTGCACACACATATTTGTTATATATTTTCTTTGTTGACAAGGAGTGAGTTTCATCTTATTACCATTTCAAAGTCTTGGGTAGTCTCAAAGAAGGAGAACCAATAATTTGAGGAACTACACACACACACACACACACATATATATGTTTACATATATACCAAGAAGGACAACCAATAATTTGATCTCTTTGAAATCCTTTAATTTGTTGCAAAGGTCACACACATAACTGTTTATTGGCTTATTGCTATCAATGATTTTGGTTTTGTATTTGGGTCTTTTTTTAATAACAAAAATCATAAAAAACAAGAAACATCATTAGACATATAACACATACATCAAGCAAAGAAAAAAAATCATTTTAAGTCAAGTGTTTGAATGGTATTTGTTTTACATACAAGGGAAGTAGCAAACTTGAAGTTGAAATGGTAACCCATATGGTTTAAATTACAAAACTATGAATGAAGACTGCAGAATGAAAACTTAGTAGAGTCAAAATTGTGAGATATCAAATAAGAAAATAATGAAGAAATAAAAAGTTCAAACGATATGACGATAAAAACCCAACCTTCGGCTTGTCCAATTGTTCGAGCCTTGTAACTGTTCTTGAATTAGAATTCTTCGAGTCTTCGTGCTCAAAAATTCTTTGATCATTTGAATCTTTTTTGATCATTTTAATCATTCTGAGTAATCGAAGTCTCATTGAACAATTGTTTGATTGTTTGAATCGTTCTTGAATCTTGATCGTTTGAAATGATAGGCACACTCCAAGGCGGAAAGGCAAACGTCGATCATTGTGCGTGTCAATTCAGAATAGCGATTAGGTGTTCAAAGCCTGTTGTTCATGCCCCTCAAAGGTGAGAAGTCAAAAGGATGAAGGCCGATTGTTGCCCTCTCCTAAGTGGATACTCAAAAATCAGAATCGAGTCTAGTTGAATGATCATGTTTTCTCAACTTTGAGTGTTACATATTGTAATTAATCTATTCTTTTACATCTTTCATCTAGCGTTAGTCAGAAGTCAAAATTGATTTATAAGTTTTTGGTGCTGATATTCGTTATTGATATTTATTTATAGAGTTGTGTTCAATAAAGTTCATGAAAAAAATGTAGTCTTAAAATTTTAATATTCAATCACAGATGATTCAGTTTACAATCACATATGATTTGTAAAAGCATCACATGTGAATTACGAAAATGCCACTCCGCCCAAAATTTTAAAATACAATCTGGACCATTGATACAATTGATCCAAAGACTAAAATTAATCTATTAAGACTATGAATTAAGTATGAACTATATAAAACATTCTTCTTCATTTATACCTGTAACAAAACAATAAGATGCCTATGTCCATAAAGTAAATTTATGTGGAATAAAAACTTTATCTTTGTAACCGGGTCTAACATATTTTTGACTTTCCCTCAATGTTTTAAAACCCGGGGGTGTTTAGTTGATCCGGGCTCCTCACCGGGTCACGGGTCAACCAGTTCAACCGGCGGGTCAGCCCCGTTTTCAGAATTTTAAATTTTTTTAAATATATATGCATATGTGTGTATATATATATGTATATATATATATGTATGTATATAAACTTGAAAACAATTACTAATCTGTTGAGAAACAATAATCTATCAAGCATAAAATGAAATTCTACTGAGAGAGTTATGTGAACTCAATGGAGGTTTCTGCTTGAAGGACAGTCGCATGTTGGAGATGACAGAGGACAAGAGTTGCCGTCGACTATCGAGAGGGGTTTACAACTCAGTTTTAGGGTTTCTATCGAGTGAGGGTTTTAAAGTATCGATTGTTGAGATGACTAAATCGTTAAACTTTTATGTTTGAAAAAAAATAATAAAATGAAAAAAATAAAAACGGGTCAACCCGGGTCGACCGGTTTAACCATAAACTCGGACGGGTCAATGCGGGCTAGAAATGACCAAAAACCTGATATACATTGACTCGGTCTCCTCACCGATTCACAGGTCAACCCGGGTTTTAAAACATTGTTTTCTCCAACATTAGTTATATTAATATAAAATTAAGGTCAAATGAACAATTAGTTTGAAAAAGCAGTCATAAGAAAGAATAAAATTAAATGAGTTTTAACCTAATAATAATATTTCTATCCATTCATTAACTTTCATATGTCATAGTCATATCTATTTTCTCTCTCTTCAAAATCAATCTTTGAATTTTCCATATGTATTGAGCTCATTGTTTTTTAGGTAATCTATATTAGGAATTCTTTCATCCACCAATCTTATTATCAATATAAAAACAATAAATAATGTAATTCACAACTATAGCGTATATACCAGATTTTGATCTCAAATCCGTAACTACTCAGATAACATTATAAAGACCGACATATATAATTTTTTTTACAGGAGTACATCAATGTGCATAGTTACTCGGATACTATTACGGGGACTGACGTATAGATTTGTTTTACGCGAGCACCTAAAAAGAAATATATCTAAATCAAAAGTTAATTTTCGATCTGCTTCGACAATCTTAGCTTAAAATCAATGAAATTTATGTATGTAATTGTAAGTTCAAATAAAAGTGTAATACTTATGAACTCATTGTTGTTAAGATTTTTAACTATCCTTTTTTTAAAATTTAAAAAAAAATTATAGGTGTGTATATAATTACAAAATAATAAAAGTAGGTACAATTGGCCTTGGGTAAAAATAAATTGCTTTTGGAGGTGTACTAAATGTTGGGGGAATCTGAATTATTAAAAGCGGTGTAGCCGTTATACATGTCACATGTGTATGTGTGTGTGTGGACATTGCATTTCACTACTACTAGCAATCAAAATCCAATTTAAAACCTATTTCAATATGTAGATCATCCCAACCCTACTCAAACCTTAAAGCATTGATTTCCTCCAAGACCAAGACTTAGAAAAAAAAAATTATTCACTTACGTTCTGTTATTGAGTTTTTTTAACGAAGAAAAAGAAAGGATATGAAAGGAAACTCCTAAAAAAGATGTTCTCGAGTTTTATTTAAGGAAGGAAAAGAAAAAAACGAAGAGGTTTGGAGGGGGTGTTTAGGCTTAGGGGCTGTTTGTTAAAACAAAATGATTAAACACTGAATGATTCTGTGGTCTGAATAGTTCAAAGGCTCTGAATGAATCTGCCTCTGAATGTGACATGCTGTTTGATAAAGATTCTGAATGATGCAAATTATCATTTTAACCTTAATTGTGATAAATTACATTATAAGATATGATTGTTTAACAAGAAAACGTGTGAAAGAATGAGTATTAGGGTAAAATACTTTGTGCTTAATGATTCAGAATGCACTTTAAGGTAGAATGATTCAGCAGTATTATGCTGAATCATTCATCACATTCTTCATTCAGAGGCAGCAATCAAACACATTGAATGCTGAGTGATTCAACATTTAGAGCTGAATGGTTCCATTAAGCAGCAAACAAACAGCCCCTTAGTTTGGTACTTCGGTCACAAATCTAACCTTTCATAATTGGGATGATTTGAAAGGAAAGTATTTTCTTCCCTTCTATTTTCTTTCATCCCCTTATTAAACTTGAGAACAGAGCATTAGAAAATGATTTGTAGCGTATACCATCCTGTAGTTAAGAAAGAGATGAGGTATACATAGGCTAGGTTAGTAGGTTTTAGTTCATATGCAATTCAAGATTTTTACATCTCATATACCTCCCAAAAACTTTGTATTTGGTTTTTATGCATTGACTCCCTACTCCAATAAACCTCCAAAGTACCCAAGGAAATCCAAAAAACAAAATAGGTGGATCTCCTTTGATTTCAATCGATTAGAAAAAAGAAAAACATTTAATTTATGTATTTATTAATATTAGTAAAAGTTTTTAGTGATTGGTAAGATGACATGAAAAGTTTTTAATCACCTGTAAAATGATATGATAATGTAAAGGACCAAACTTTGATTTTTAAATTTTTTGCACCGTTGATTATCTTAGAAGAAGATGTAAATGCATATACTTGATAAGTCTTGACTTTTGAGGCTTAAAATACCCCCTCCACTCTCTCGAATCATCTGTATATATAACACTATACCAGAGGTGGAACTAAAATATGTTTTAAAAGTTGTAAAAATACAGAGAGACTCGCCATTCACATAAAATAAACAAATTTTGATAAAATTTTAACACTACGTAAAGGGGTTATCCGGGCTATATATACTAAGTGTGTCCTCAGACAACCAAAAATAGCAAGCTTGATTATTTTTCTTAATAGTTGAAAATGAAATGTATTGAAGCACAATTATTTAATAAACATTTCTTATAGTACCATGGTCAAAACTTGTTTTATTTCACAAGGTATCAATTAAATTGATACTGCTTTTCCTTATAAATAGCCTTAATAGTAGAGAAGGGAAACTTTGTCTTGCAAAATTTTAAACAATAGTTTTTCAAAATATTGCATTCATTGAGTATTTAATGCTATTTTTTTACAAATTTTGACTTAATAAATAAATTAATAAAAATAATATTACATAAATAATATTATTTGAAGGAAAAAGTTAGGTGCAACTTGAATGTTTAGAATTTACTTGATGTATCTATAAATACAAAGCAGTAAAGTTAAGGTAGTCCTTGGCATTGGCAAAAAAATTGGAGGTTGATTGCATGTTTGGGAGAATCTGAAATTTTTAAACATTTTAGGGGTATTTTTGTCAGAACCACGTGTTACCAAAATCATAAAATTACTCCAAACATTAAAAAAATAATAATAATAAAAAAAAAAAATTATTTCATCCCTCCCGTTTAAACCTCAGGAGTCAGGAGTATCTATATAGGCGACTTTTGACGGAAAGCTGGATTCTAGTTATAATATTAACCCCGCCGTAGCTTTTGACCTTTTTTCGGTCTTAAAAGTCGTCTGAGTTATATATCCTGAAATGAATACTTTTAACTAGTAGTAACCTAGGCAAAGCATATCACAATATTCTTGTCTTAAAATTATTCTTTTAAACATTTTTCAAAGCATGTATATATATATGTACTAGCATCGTACATATATGTACTAGCATCGTACTCGCGTAATGCTACAGCGGTAAATCGTTTATGTTTTACAATATGTTTTCAAGAATGTAATAATATGTCATCCACAAAGTTTAATATTACAAAAAAGTTTTCTATAGCAATATATCCGTTTTTTTCATTTTTCTTTTATTTGCATTAACTATTTTATTAATTTTAAAAATAAATTCTAAAAGACATTAGAATAAGAAAAAAATATTTATATTTATGAAATAAGGAGAGAAAAGTTAATAAGATTTTCGAAATTATGTTGATGTAGGTGTATAATTGTGTTTGTGTGAGAGATTATATTTTAAATGAATAAAAAGTTAAAGTAAATTAGGAGATTGAGTGAAATGGTTATACATTGAGTAGATGAGATTAATTTACATAGAATGAAACGTTAAGATTTTGTCTTGATTGAATTTTAAGAACTCTTAAAATTAAGGAGGAGAAAAAATATTAAATGGTTTATATAGTAGTATAGATGACTGAATGATGAGTAAAATACACGTAACTATTACACACATGACACATTGAAATGCGAGACACATTTCCTTTTTCTTTTAATTGTAAGTCAAAAAAGAAAAGAAAAAATAACAATGTTTGTCACGTGTGAGACGGCGTCCTTCTTTGAGTTGAGTAGGGGATTGTAGTGGTGTCATCCCCGTCACGGTATCACCTACACAATGAGTGAGATGCCGAGTACCACCAGTCCACCACAAGTGCTCTAAGTAGCATACCTTTTTGTGTAATTTTTTTATGATTAGATTATTATTATAAAACGTTTTTAATAGGATGATTCATTCTTATGATCTTCAAAAGATGTTGTGCGGCGAAGACATCCTAACCCCGGAACGCATTGGACTATATTCATTCTTACGAAAATAACTAATACAGTACAATACCTAATGACGAGAAATGTGATAAAAATCGATGGTTAGTATCACCTTTTATGGTTAGTTAATAGTTGTGAGTTGTATTTTTTTTTAAATTTAATTGTAGTTTGATTAAAAAAGAAAAAGAAAAAAAAGGATATTTGGTTTTCCTACTTCCTAGGTGGTTCCCATCATAATACTATTTTCTCTAAACATGTTTAACTGCGAAGTTTTGATAGGATCTAATATATTAGTATTAGTATAATCGCATCCAGAAAAATGGTTAGTTAAGAGACCATCAAAGAGACTACCATCATTTAACAACAAAAGAGGTTATGAATTTGATTTTTCAGGGTACTTTTGATTCTTGTTGTGTCCCTTTGATTATCAAACTATCAATATTGTATATGAAGTGTTTTTACATATATACCTATTAAAGTCTCTAAAAACGTGTTATTATACCTTTTTCTTGACCTGCAACTTGATCGGCAAGTTAAAAGTCGATTTTAAAAATAGGTGGTTAAAAAAAGTGTTTTTTTTCTATTATTCATGATCGTTTTGGGTAATTATTTTTATAGATTATCCTATATAATCTTTTTACCTTTCAAATGAGACCAAGTTAAAAAATCTTTTATCAAATATAGAGCAAGAATTTGCTAAATTGACAGATACTTTGGTTAAATTTGCAATAGCAGAGGTATATGTGTGAAGAAGATGACTTGCAATAACATGTTCAAATCAAGAAAATGACCACATTAACACAACTGAGTGTCTGAGTATATATGTAAAGAAATTCACACACCATATTGATACATTGATAAAACGTTGTAATCTTTTAACAACTTTAACCTTTATACAAAAGGGTATCATGACACGACAATAATCTAGATTGGTTAAGATTGTCTTTCTAAAACAAATTGAGATTTACATGCTTTCTTGACCAAAAAAACACGTGACATATATTAACATACTTTCATATTCATGTTATGTTTCTTGAATAAAAATCAATCAAAATGATAGTATTAATAATTTAATAGATAAAGTTTGGGCTCTACATATGATGGCATGATGCATTTTCATTGAAAAAGGTTGATAATTGTCTAGTTCCAAAGGAACAATCACTTGGTTTCTTGCACAAAACTCATTTTACAATCTCTCTCACTCATCTCGAGAGAGAGAGAGATAGCCAAGTGATCTTAGCCTTTTGCTTTTTGTGAAGTTCGATCACTTGCGGCTACGCATGAAAGTTGACAAGTAAAACATTGTGAGCGAATATCATCATAAACACTACTAACCCACATTAATTAGTTGTTTCAAAAAAGTTACTAATCTCAAGTTAATCCATGACAGCAAGGCGACGAACCACACCAAACCTAAATTACCTCATACTATTAGGCTATAAGCCTTGAGTAATTTATCACGTATATATCTCGCGAGAATATATGTAGTTATTAACTATGACCAATGCATCTTGCAAATTTCATGATGTAGGAACCAATTATTATGCAAGTCGGTGTTGGGTTCTATTGGAACTTATCTTTTAACTATTTGTAAAGTCTTAGCTTCGATTTTACAAGCCTTGGAAAGTATTAGATGTAGATTTTTATGGGATGATTCGGGTAATAATCGAAAGGTGTCATGGATGAATCACTACAAAAGAGATTTATTCATACTTTTTTATCAATATTAGAACATTTAAAACTGTTGAGAAATACAATCAAACGTGAAAAAATAGCGTGTCACCAATTTTCATCAAATCTCTATACTTAAAAGTGTGAAAATTGTAGTAAAAAATCATATATATTTGTATGGACAAATTATCTAAAATTTCTTACTTCTAAACGTGAAAATTTTTAAAATAATTCTAAGATTACAAAAGTCAATGCCTTTACTGCGAACTTCTCTAATTACCTATTTATTACTAAATTAATACATTTAAAAGCGTGAACTTTTAAAATTAAATCTATAGATTCATAAATATAGGGTTTTTTCTTTTTTCTAACGATCTTTATATATAAATTATTTTTCATAATTATAAGCGTGACAAGATTTAAAACCCTTACACGTTCTTTACGAAGCGAATGTATTAGCTCCGAAACATCTTGGTTGGTGGACTTGGGTTGGGAAGCTTAAAGACACTATCTAAATGGCGGTGAAGAATAAAAATAAAAAAGATACAATTTGATGTGTAATTAGAATTTTACAAGGTTTGGCCCAAAAATGGATACAATTTGGTGTTTATACACATGTCATATGACTCTCATACTAACATATGCAGATAGATAGACTAATAATAATACATTTTATTTACATTTATTTCTTTTATATTTAACAAAAAAAAACTAAATCAATTTAATAAAAAATAGAATACATGTGCATATGTCTTCATCCATATATTTTGACATATACAATTAAAAGTGTTATATTTTTCGAGCCTTAATTGTCCGTTTATAATTGTTTTAACCGGACTAAAGAAATAATAACGAATTACTTAATAAAAATAATATATATTTCATCATAATATATAAGTGATAAAATATAAAAGATATGTTTATTATTATATATTATTTTTTCACATTGAGGTATATGTAAACAAATAAACCATATAAAAAGATAAATGTAGCGTATCCCACGTTGGATGAGTGATATAACAAGTATATATGTAGGGAGATCATCAAAAAACCAAGAGATTGAGAACTTTAATTACTTCAAGTGTAATATGTATAAACATAATTTCTAATTGGCTTTAATCAAGCCCTATCGATTAATCACATTTTTTGAGTTTAATTTAACTTTAAAAGTGAGGTGTATTCGCTTTAATCATCTACAATTTTTAAATAATAAGAAACGAGCTTTATACGAGCTTGGACTAAGAAATGAGCTCAAGCTTTTTGAGCTCAGAATTTAGTTTATTATAAAGTTATCAAACACGTAAACAAGCATCGAGCTAGCGCTTGAACATTGAACAAATATTCAAGCTCCAGTTCGAACTCAATTATGAAAACTAATTTAAGTTCGAGCTGAGCTAGAGCCAAGTAATTGATAACGAGACTTACCCATTTTTCCTAAATTAACACATTTAAAAGTAATTGATAAATGAGTCGAGTTAGAGCCAAGTAATTATATGGGTTATTTATATATACATTTACGCCTTTTTATCGAGTTATTTTAAGGAGGGGAAGGAAATGATTGATAAGGAAGGAAGGGGGAAATTGTGTTCTTGAGATTTTTTTTAAGAGGGGAAGGAAAGGGTTGAGTGGGGCAATTTTACCATTTTTCTTTGTTAAATCTTTCCTCTCACTTTTGGGATGATTGAGAGAGGAAAATTTTCAATCCTTCTTTTTCCTTTCCTCCCTTTTCCACCCCTTCCCTTTTCTTCGTTTAAAAACTCAAGAACAAGGCGTTAGATATTATATAAAGTTCGATAAGAACTCGAGCCGAACCCTTATAAGCTTGAGCTCGGCTCATTATATATTTCGATCCTATTTTTAAGCTTTGAGTTCAAGCTCGAACTCGATAAAAGCTCGACTCAAACGTATTCGAGCTCGAATAACTCGATAAAAGCTCGTCTCATATGCAGCCCTACTAACGTGACCTCTTAAGTGCTATGTAACATCGGCTATGACTTATTGTTGCTATATGTGCACATAACTATACAAAAAACCATCTCTTCACATTTGTTCAAAATTATATTTTTCTCCGAGAAAATACAATTATTTTGGATGGAACAATAATATATCATTTTAATAGCAAGATTAATACAAGTGATGAAATCAAAAAACAAGACGATTAGCTAGACATCATTTCATATTTTCATCGTTAGAATACGAGGGGCGGTATAAGGCTCTCACCAACGGCATGATCATCACATCACACCATTATTGCAACCTAATTACTGACGTGATCCCCTTCACGAGCTTTTTTTTTTCTATCTTTTTTGTTTGTGTAAAAGTGAGATTAAAAGAGTTAATAAGTCTAAAGTGTATTATAAAAGATACTATAATTATACTTTGCGGATGAATGTATAACTAATGATGTGCTAGAGAAAAAAACTAACGTAACATCGCGTGATAAAATGATGAATAACAACTTCTAATAAAGTCAAGAAGATTTATTAAATGGTAGTCAAATATCATTTTCTAATTATTATTTTATTTAATAAATGTAATAATTAGATCATCAACATTAAAACGGGAGTCCCTCGGACCTTATCACTCATTTTCATTTCAAGATTCAAAAACCCAAATTTATTTGACTCCAAATAATTGATTTACACAAACAAAACCACAGAGCTGGTTTATTAGCAAAGTGTCAAGTTCCCAGGCACTATTGTCAGCATCTACGGTCTTACATCACCCATGCTCCCCTGCTCTCTCCCTTCTCAATCTCTCTCTCTCTCTCTCTCTCTCTCTCTCGAAAAACCTCACTTTCTCTCTCTCTATGGTCTAAAACAACACTTCAGTCTCTGTTAGTAACGGACACTAGACCCATTTTAGACCTTGTGCATCCAAACCTGCCCACACATTAAGAGGTGCAACTGTGTGCCACCTCCTTCAAAGAAAACCCTCGTGAAGTGGATGTAAAAGAAAGATCTCAGATTTAATGAAGGAAACGTGTTGCTTGCAACCTTGCCTCTAATTCAGGTGAATTAAGTCGTATCCTGTGAAATTTCCATTTTCTCTATTTTTAATTGATCATAAAGCGAAAATCGAATTCAATTTGTTCACAGATTTACAAATTTGAAGTTTGTTGATTCTTGTGAAGTGGGTGGCTGTTGGGACCTATAAAAGATGCATCTTTAAACTTTCTTGAATTGGGTTTTTGTTAATTTCATTGTATAATCTTTGGTTAACATTAAAAATTGGTCTTTTTTAGGCTTCTTGAAATGGGTTTTAGCTTATTAATGTCTAGAATATTGGGTTGTTACTGGAATCTGATTATAAGTGTGTGCAGTTTATTTGATTCGAATGATTTGTCTATAAGGGTTTATACTTAAAAGGGGTTTAGGGTATACAATGCAAAAGAAGCTCAATGATTCTATTAATGGATTAGATTTTGGGGGCATTGATTTGTATTTCAAGATTTTTGATTTTACTCCATTTTTGTTTTGATTATTATCCATTCTGTGATTTAGAAGATTTGGTTTTATGGATGTTTAAGAGACATTAATTAGAAAAAAAAATGCCATATTATTTTGTGATTTCTTGCAGAATCAGATCATGACCAGAGTTGTTCGTGATCGGATACTTAAAGATGCTAATGGTGATATTAGTGATCATTTAAGAAACCATATCCATTTAACAAACTGTATTCACTTGAAAAACCATATGCACAAGAATAGCCCTATAATCACAGATAGGTCCCTTATTAGGGACCTTGTTGTTCTTCAAAGGTCAAGATCCTTAAGGGACCCATCTATGAGTCCACCTCCATTTCAGTCTCCTTCTGCCATTGACCTGTTACCAAAACGGGTTGAAAAGGATGCAGCTGGTGGTGGTGGTGGTGGAAGGCGGGCTGTTGGTTTATCAGGCAACTCTTCATCAAATGTAGGCACCAGTGAAGTGATCCGTAGAAGAAACAAGAAAGAAGAATCAAGCGGGAGGAGTTTTAGAGACGATTCTCCATTGGATGCTGCGAATTTGGTTCGTGATATTTACCCGGGAAGTTCAGATAATAAAAGTAAACAAAAAGGGCGGACAAGTAAGCAAGATGATCATATCAAAACTCTTTCGCAGCAATTAAACGATGCCCCGATTGATAGCGATAATGTAGCTTCATCACACAATCGTTTACATGGTGGTATTGGTATGGAGGTTGAATCAAGCATCCATAGCCATGGTTTTAATCGGGTCAAAAGGCGAAAGTTTCGTGGCGGAAGAAGAGTTTCGCGGTTGCCCAAAAACGAGATGTCGATGGCTTCTAACTTTGTATCACAAGTTGAATATGGTGGCCAACAAAGTCAAGATGTCAATGGGGATCCAAAAAATGGTTGTGGGATTCCGTTTAACTGGTCAAGAATTCATGATCGGGGAAAATCTTTTCTTGATATAGCAGGCAGAAGTCTCTCGTGTGGTTTATCAGACACGAGGTCAAAGAGAGGTGGTCAACGAGACTCGGGTCAGATGCCTGTTATGTCTGATCACTCAACTTCATCTACAAATGGTGAATCACTGCCTTTATTAATGGATGGTTCTCAAGAAAGTCGAGAAAATCCCGCTGCATGGGTTCATGATTATTCTGGTGAATTAGGTCTTTATGCAGATAACTTATTAAATAGTGAAATGGACTCAGATCTTGCTTCTGAAGCTCGGTCGGGTCACCAAAGACGTTCTCGACACCAGAATCTCACTCAAAAATACATGCCGAGAACGTTTCGGGATCTCGTGGGACAGAATTTGGCGGTACAAGCTCTCTCTAATGCAATTGCAAGAAAAAAAGTTGGGTTGCTTTACGTATTTTACGGGCCTCATGGCACCGGAAAGACGTCGTGTGCACGTATATTTGCTAGAGCTTTAACTTGTCAATCTTTAGATCATCCAAAACCATGCGGGTATTGCAATTCTTGTGTAGCACATGATATGGGCAAGAATCGGAGTGTTCGAGAAGTGGGTCCCATGAATAATCTTGGGTACAAAAGTATCATGGAACTTATAGAAAAAATGATTGTTTCTCAACTACCATCACAGTATCGAGTTTTCATAATCGATGATTGTGATACTTTGCCTCCTGATGGTTGGAGTGCTATATCTAAGGTTATTGATCGAGCTCCCAGGCGTATGGTTTTTCTACTTGTCAGTTCGAGTCTTGACTTTTTGCCGCATATAATAATTTCCAGGTGTCAAAAATTCTTTTTCCCGAAGTTGAAAGATGCAGATATTATTTATACGTTACAATGGATTGCAACGAAAGAAGATTTTGAAATCGATAAAGATGCACTCAAGCTTATAGCTTCGAGATCTGATGGATCGCTACGGGATGCAGAAATGACACTCGAGCAACTGAGTCTACTTGGGCAAAGAATATCTGTTCCTCTTGTTCAAGAACTGGTATTTTCTCACTCTTTAATTCTTGATAAAATTGTAATACTGCACTGCCAATACATAATACTTGTTACTAACCAGCCACGTTTTGAAAACCGTTGAAAAAAATAAACCAGCTTTTATGGACAACCGTATAAAAACTATATGTGGTAACTTCGAACCGTTTAGCTATAAGTGGGTCGATCTAGGTAATATGATTTATCTCTCATGGATTGAACTTAAGACGAACCGTCTTTTGTCAACGGGAATATAGGACCCTACTGTACGCCTTATTAAACTGGGGTTGAATGCCATTTGAAGCGTCTTCATGTGCATAAAAAACCTCTTGCATCAATTTCTTACAAGAAGACATGATTTTTGTAATGGTATTGCTTTTAAGAATAATATATTCCACATTTGTAACTAACTTAAAAAAGTATGGCTCAATTCGTTTTGACACGTTACCCAACCTACCCGAACAGCCGAATTGACCATTTCCAATAAATTGAGTGATCTTAGTAACAACTTTGAACTTTGAAGGCAAGTGTCCAAATTAGAAACAAAGTGACAACATTAAACATGTTGCTATTAATTGAGGTTTCTCCTTTACAATCGCTAAATGATTACGTATGCACTTTACCAAACAGGTTGGACTTATATCTGATGACAAATTAGTTGACCTACTCGATTTAGCATTATCAGCAGATACTGTGAACACCGTGAAACATTTAAGAGAAATAATGGAGTCAGGAGTTGAGCCGTTAGCTTTAATGTCACAACTTGCAACCGTGATAACCGATATTCTTGCGGGTAGTTACAATTTCATGAAAGAAAGACCAAAAAGGAAGTTCTTTAGACAACAAGCTTGTAAGTTTGACTTTTCTTTGACTTCCAACATTTTAAGGAAACCACTATCGTTGGCCATCTCTTACACATGTATTCCTTTTTTTAGTATCTAAAGAAGATATGGAGAAATTGCGATTAGCATTAAAGACGTTATCTGAAGCAGAAAAACAGCTCAGAATGTCAAATGACAAGTTGACTTGGTTGACTGCTGCTTTATTGCAGCTTGCTCCTGATCAACAGTATATATTACCCACATCTTCTGTGGAACATAGCATTCATCACAGTCCATTGGGGTTAAATAATGGTGGTGGGACAGTTGGGATCGAAAGGGGTTTCTCGAGAAACGTTGGACAGTCTAGTGGAATTCATAAAAAAAAGAAAGAAGGTTTATATCGACAAGAAATTGAAGAAATCTGGTTGGAGGTACTTGAGAATATTCAAATAAATAGCATAAAAGAGTTCTTGTATCATGAAGGAAAGCTGACATCACTCAGTCTTGGTGCAGGTACCCCTGCTATTCGAATTTATTTACCATAAAATTTTCTCTCATATATATTAATTATCGCTACGTTATTAATTTGATTCGCTAACAGCATGTTATATATGATATAATAGCAACTTTTGGTAATGATAATTCCTCTATTAGGAAAAACGTCATCATTGTTGGAAACTTGGAATTACGGATGACAATTTTCTCTAAATTTATATTAACAAAAGATTTATAAAGAATATCGTTATATAAAATAGAAGAATAATCTGTTTCATTACAACCTAGTATCGGATTTTGATTATTCAATATCACATAATAAGCTTCAAAAATCAAAACACTCCTTAAATCCAATTTCATGTTCTTAATTTTGTTAAAGATTCCATTTGAAAGTTGAAAATGTGTTAATCACTCGGTTCATGTTGCAGCCCCAACCGTTCAACTGGTTTTTACTTCACATGCAACGAAATCAAAGGCAGAAAAGTTCAAAACACACATTCTGAAAGCATTTGAACATGTTCTTGGATCACCTGTTACAATTGAAATTAGAAGTGAGATGAGGAAAGAAACAGGGGAATCCCAAGAAGACTTGTATGCGAAAAGAAGCAGTGAGATCATTGAAGTAGAGACTTCTCCTAGAGAAACAAAATCTAAGTTGCTTATTGATAATAAAAATAGTGATAAAGTCGAAGCTACCCAATCTCATAAAAGTTCAAGTGTCGGTTTTCAAAGAAGATTAGGGGAACAAAATCAATCTATGAGTCTAGTGAGAGGTAAAGTGTCTCTCGCAAATGTAATTCAGCAAGCAGAAGCACAGAGAAACGGTTGGTCAGCACGCAAAGCTGTTTCCATTGCTGAAAAACTCGAACAAGAGAATCTGTAAGCTTCCTTTTTCCCATTGTTTGACTCTCAATGTCAATTGTCAAACTTGTATTTGTGAAATCTATAAATAATATATATTTTTTACAATTTCAATATAAATTCTTTTTCAAGATGTATTTCTTGTACTTTTCGATGTTTAAGAATCAACTTTTTTCTCTTAAAACTCAAGTTGCTCAATTTAATTTTAAAACTAAGAATGGTTTGTTTGACATTGGAATCTTTAAGTGACTTGCTTTCTTTGAATTGCAGGAGAATGGAACCAAGATCAAGAAGCTTGTTGTGCTGGAAGGCATCTAGAGTTGCTCGTAGGAAGGTAACCAACAATATTTGGTTAATTTATAAATTATTGAATTTCATATACTATTGTTTAATATTTAAAGTGGCATTTTCAGCCTGCTTACTTATGTATGGCTGATTGGGTTGCATTTTTTCTCAAACGGGTCAGATGGGTCGGGTCACATGGATTGAAAACCCCCCTAAGTGTAAATTGTAATGCATATAACCTCTTAAATTGTTTTATTGAAAAAATTAGATTTTTACTGTAGTGATATTGTTTTTGTAAGTATTATTCAACGTATTAGTTATTTATAGAAGTTTAGAAAAAGGACAAAAAGTCGCTGTCAGCCTGGACCCGGCATTTTGTTACCCGTCCCCTGACCCGCCCATTTTGCCACCTTTATATAATATGGTAATGCACAGTATTTGGTTAACTATGGTTATTATTGGATGTTCATATATTATTGGTTAATACTTAAAGTGGCATATTCAGCTCGCTTACGTATGCATGGTTCATTCGGTTGCGTTTTAACAGGTTAAATGGGTCAACTAAAGTTATTTAGTCAAAACTGAAACGGGTCAAATGGGTTGAGTGACCTAGGTCAAACAATTTAAATGTCCCCTCATAGTGTATTCTTTTTTTTTTCGTACAGAAGAACTCACACCCCCACTAACCTAGTTCTAACTCTACACGATGTCCATAATTGTTTTTATAATAATTTTTTAACGCATAAGTTGATATGATGCGGCACATAATTTGGTTAACTCATGGACTATACTCACTGCAGAAATCTTGTGTATGCAGATTTCTCGATTGAAAATTAGAACGCGAAAGCCGCGGGCTTTGCTTAGATTCGTCTCTTGTGGGAGGTGTCTTTCGGTTAGATCACCAAGGTAATACAAAACCCGGATAATGTGGGTTAATCTTTTTACATTTTTAAGCATCAATTTATCCGTGAATTAACCTTAGTAATAAAAAAAAGTCAACTGCAAGAACAATGGAAAGTCGAATGTGTATCCTTTTTGTATTTGTAGCTTTCAGTGTTCTTTGTAGGCCTTTTGTAGTTGTAAACATTGGTATTCTTTGATGAAATTGCACCTTTTCGGCTTTTCCTTTGGTTGTAGAAATATCTGTATTTAAATTTAAGAGTTAATTACATTTTTGGTCACAGTGGTTTGATAGTTTTACGGTTTTGGTCCCTCATGTTTCATTTTATGGTTTTGGTCCCTTAAACGACTAAACCTCTTACGCATTTAGTCCCTGGTCAAAGTTGAATGACCAAAGTACCCCTTCCCACAATTTTTATTTCATTTTCTAATTTTTATCAGATTTCAAATTGTTTTAAAATTTTAAAAATAAATAATTCTCTCTCTCACTCCCCCCCTTATCTCCCTTTTTAAACCTCCAACACCTTTGTCTCTCTCTCTCCACAGCCACCATCACCCACCACCACCTTTGGCGATCTCCCATCCCATCACCCACCGCCACTTTTTCTTCCCCTATATCTAACTCCCTCTTATCCCCCCTCTTTTTCTGCCGAAGACTTGGTTGCTCTTACCTCCCTCTCTCTCCACCGAAGACTTGGCACCACCAGCACCACAACTCACCATCCATAAAAAACCCATTGCAACTCACACTCACATTCACACACACAGACGAAGACACACACCCCCCCTCTTGCCACCACTTAAACATGCGCACACACAAATCGCAACACAACCCACTAATATGAAAACTCATCCACTTTCTGTTTGTTGATAACAAAAAAAAACCCTAAACGACGAAGATGATCCGTTTTTAGATGATCAATTGTGGAACAGGGTGTTGTGAAAACCCTAAAACCGTCGACAACCGGTGGTAAGGTGGTGGTGGGGGATGGTATGAGAGAGACTGAGAGAGGCAAGAGAGAGACAAATGAAATAATAGAGAGAGGTGGTGGAGCTGATGGTGGTGGTGGTAAGGTGATGGTGGCGGTGATGTTATAGGAAAAGAGTGAGAGAGAGAGAGAGAGTTAGAGAGAGAGGTTATTAATAAGAGAGATTTTTTATGAGATCCGATATTTGTTTTAGAGTTAATTACATTTTTGATCCTGTGGTTTGATAGTTTTTTACGGTTTTAGTCCATAACTTTTCATTTTTGCAGATTTAATCTCAAAATGACCATATTTCTTATGAATTTGGTCATTGGTCAAACTAAAAAGACCAATTTGCCCTTGCCCTCTGATTATTTATTTATTCCATTTTTAATTTCTCTTTAAATTGTTTTACAAAAACAAAAAATTAAAATTAATTCAGCTTTACTTTCTCCTTTTCACATTCTTTAGAGCTCTGTCTCTCCTCTCTCTATCTTTCCTATCTTTCATCTTCATCCACCATAACAACCTCCTACAGAGGCGATCTTCGGCTATAGAGGTTGGTGGTGGTGGTGATAAGGCTCCTCAGGCTAGCCATTGTCTGGGGAACTCAGATATGAAGTTTGTTTCTTCATTTGAAAAGTTGTTGACTCGATTCTTCAAACCCATTTTAGGGTTTTCTACTATTGACGGTGGGATGATGTTAGTGGCAGTGAGGTGATCGATGGTGGTGTATAGAAGGGAGAGAGAGATATGGTGGTGGTGGTACTTGCCAAAGATATTGGTGGTAGAACTCGCGGGCGATGGTTGTGTGAGAGGAAAGAGAGAGGACATGAATGGTGGTCCGTGGTGATGTGAGAGAAAGAGAGAGAGAAATAAAAAATATATTTTTTTAATTTTTAATCTTCTAATATAAATAAAAGACTAATTGACATAAAATTTATTGTACGATCCTAGCCATTCACTTATCCAATTTATTTTAATTATACAATCTTAACAATCCATTAATTTAAAATTGAGAGAGTCAATTTTGACTTTTAGAAGTCAAACTAATCCTTAATTAAAAAATTAAGAGGAATTAGTTTTGTAAAATACCGAAGTCCTTTTACAATAATATAAAGTAATGCGTTCATTAGGAAATTTAGAGATATTGATTTTGTAAAATTACGTTACAAATAATCTTTTGTTATAATAAAATCTTTTAATATTAATAAAAGACTAACATAAAAAAATCTATTATACATTGTAACACCCGGCCGACGCCTACCGTTTCATCCTCGACGCTATCAACTCCGGCGTGTTAGGTCTGCAGCCCAATACACCCCAACCCTTCCCTCTGGTTCATTCCCAGAGTAACTTGTTGGTGAGACTTGAACCCTTAACTATGAGAAGAAAGAAACATCTTA
>JAUEJL010088669.1:0-14474 GCA_032274825.1 Drosophyllum lusitanicum
ATCTCACCGCGATAACCGCTATTTCAAATCTCGGTCCTTGACCGATATTTGATTTTTGACCGAGATAACTGCATAGCACTGTACCAGGCAAAGAAATCCTAATCTAAAATTCTAAATATACAGAATTTAATAGACTTTTAACACTTGTGCATCATACCTTATTTTAACTTTTATAACAGAGTAGTGGATATTGTTTAGATATTCAGCTCCAACTTGAAAAAGTTTGTAGTACGAGTTCTTAGCCTCACTTGTATTGCTACAAGTTGTGTAACACATTGGGGCGTCTTTAACCATGTAAGTTGTCTACTAATATGCTATTGTGACATTCTGAATTTCTTAATTTCAGTTTAAAGATTTCAAAAAACATAAAATTTATTTCTTGCAGCTTCACACCAAGACAAAAAAGATTAACAAACATGACCCGTGTGAAATTTAACCATGCCTTAGAAAACCAAAATGAAAAAATTGTCCGCTATTCTTACAAGAAATCAGTGTTGTAATTAATAGTGGCCTAGGCGGTTATTTGCGGCCCACCGACCTAGAAATCACCTGATTGGTCAGGTTTATCGGTTCTGGTCAAAGTTGGTCCTTGGCGGTCAAAGAAAAGGTTTGACTTGATTTTTTTTTTTTTTTTTTTGAAATCTGCTAATATTTTTGGACTTGTTTTGGTAGGGTACTACTAATTATGGACTTATGGTTTTTATTTTCCAAGCTTGTTAAACTTTTTTATGGTTATTGACTTTGTTAGGGTATTGCTAATATTTATTTACTTTCAATTAAATTCCTTTATAATTTAGGGTCCCCGCCTAGAAACCAATTAATCATTGCCTAGGCTGATTAATCTCTCGAAGGTAGTCAACCGACTGTTACCACCTAGCGATTTTTACAACCTTGCAAGAAATAGATAATAGCAAGTAGAATGACAAGCGGGATGTGCTTAGGGTTGATGATGATGATGTTTGGGGCTATAACTTGATCACTAGAGAGATACCAAACTATGTGTGATGTTTTGACTTTTGTTTATCTTACTTTGAAGATGGCTTTTGACATTGTGACATTTGTTTCTTCTTAGTATCATGCCCGGTTGTTTCCTGACATGTGTCAATAGCGAACAACGATGCTCACTTTGCTTGTTTAGGCTAAGTTAGGTATGTAAATGATATTAATGTTAGCTTTTAAGCATTTACATGGTGAAAATGGCAACATGTGATGTAGAACTTATAATAACTTTTTAAAAAACAGCAAGCCTCTTGAGGGTGATGTGTGTGCCTGTACCTTGCCCTTCAACTTCTGGGACCCTTTCCGCCTCTAAAACCAAGATCTAAAATGGAACCCACAATCCATCAAACAAACCCACCCTTTAAACTGACAGAATCAGGATCATGTGTCTGTGTTAGAACCCCGATATCAATGTGTTTTTAGACACAAACAAATCTGAAATGTTTAACATTAAACCAAACCGAAGACAGTTGATGTTTGGCAAGAAAACTAAGATCTGGAAATCAAATTCGGGAACAAAATAAATCTGGGAAAAAAAGAAACAAAAAAATAAAGGAACAGTGACAAAGGTTGTAAATGGTAGAGGGAGGGAATATGATTGTGATGATAGTGGTTGTGACCATAATAAATTTTATTTGAGGTTTTATGGGATTAAATTAGGTTTGTTTTTTATAGTTTGTATATAAAACCTTAATAAATCTTATTAAAGAGTGCAAAAAGCAAAGATAAAAACTACACACTGTATCTACATATAATATAAAAGAAATTCATATGAAAACTCATTCCTTTCTTACAGGTTAACAAACATGATAATGG
Organism: Drosophyllum lusitanicum; assembly: GCA_032274825.1. Lineage (NCBI taxonomy): Eukaryota > Viridiplantae > Streptophyta > Magnoliopsida > Caryophyllales > Drosophyllaceae > Drosophyllum > Drosophyllum lusitanicum. The sequence goes on from JAUEJL010088669.1 coordinate 1,816, forward strand.
CAATCGATGGACTTAATGGGCACAATTCACATTTCATTGTGTCTAAAAAATGAATTATTTGTCAGAGATGAGTTTACTTGCCTCAAGCTTAACTTCATGGACCAAGCCATCACTTGTTTCAGTCTGATCATCAGCAGGGTTCATAATCTGCTCACGCTCCTGCCTACGCCGCATCATGATACATATAGCACATAAACAATCATCCTTGTGGCGTTTCACTCTGTGAAAGGAAGATGGAAAAACGATAATGATATATAGATTTTCTATACGTAAGTTTCAAAAACATTATAGAACATGATGGCAAAAAAGCAGCAAAACTTGGAGCATTAGAAATCATCACAATTTTATTATTTCTTTTATTCTTGTCAACTTATGTAACCAAGTTTTTAAGAATATAAATGATAAAGAATACCCATGACGCTTCCGTGACTTATGTTTTTGGTGCCCACTCTTGCTGGACGATTTCCCATGACTGGATATGTTGCCATCCTTCGCATCACCTACAATGAAAATGTGGTTAATAACTTAAATGATTTGCTAGGTACCCATGTTTAAAAATATCCACCATGAAACTTAAATTGTTTTAGAGAGGAACATATCACAAGAATAAAGTTGAAAACTCAACACAACAGTTACCTTGGTGATGTTCACTATACAGCCCTGAAGCAGTCCAGTACTTCGAAAAATTCTTCTTCACACGTTTCATGAGCTCAAGGATATAATCTCCTTTATTGTTGTACTTGTAGCAATTCTCCCAAATATACTGAACATCCTTGTAAACGTCCTCTGAATTCATATACTTGACACCATTTTCAAGGTTTTTACATATGGTGCCAAAATCCATAGGTGTTTTAATGACATCAAAATAGTCCTGTGCCAGAAAAAGAGGAAAAGGAAAAAAAAAGAATATGAAATAACTTGAGGCGGATGTATAGAATAAACTGTAAATAAGTCAAACTTACAGGTATTCCAAGAGCAACAGGATTCACTGGTGCATTAAAAGGCTCTGCTGCGTCCATTTTCATAATCTTCTTAATCACCTATAAAGGAAGAGAATAAGACAATGATGAGAAATTACATCTAAATATACTGCAAACAGATATTAGAAGATCCATATCTCGCATAAGTATCTTTAAAAAGTAGTCTGTCTACTACTCTGCTTCCCATTATTGGGAATCAAAGACAACTGAAGATAATACTCCCTCTGTCCCTAAACTTTGCAATAGTTTTGACTTTGAGGACTTTTTGCAGTGATTATCTTCTTTTTAATTTACAGGCCATAGATGCCGATTTGCCCATTCGTGATTACATGTAGAGGGGCCAATTTTGCCATTTGCTTATAAGGGGTCAATTTGGGTTTTGTTTTATCTCAAATGGGTCAAATGGATTCAAAGAATAAGGTAAAAGGGAATCGGTCATATGAGCTAAACTCTCCCAAAATTTAATTTGAATGCATACAACCTAATCGCTTTATTGAAAGACCTAAAATAATACAATTGTGATAAAACTGTTTTATAATCATGATTAAAGCATTAATTATTTAATAGGAAAAAAAGCAATCAAGAAAGTGTTTGCAGGTCAACCAAATCCAACATGGCTCTATACCAACGTCGGGTATCAATCGGCTAACTCTACGCATAAATGGCTGCCGTTAGAATAGCTAGTTTGGATACCATATGAGGTCATCTTTTAGGACACCCCTCTTGCCACCTCTAATTACAAGTTATTTGGGGCTTCTGATTTGGTCCATTGATTCTTACATCATGAAATCATCAAGGATCAAGGGTATACACAAATATCAAGCATTACATATTTTTAGGATAAGGGTGAAATGAAAACGAAAGAAGATATGACTTTAAAAGTACCTCAAGGGAAGCATTCAGTTCTTGCTTGTTGTAAACAGAATCAAGAGAATGTGAATCAGGCTCTTTCTGAAGAGTTTTCTCTTCCTGAGGCACCCCAGAATTATTACAAGGACTCAAACTTGAACCAAAACCCTTCGATGATTTTATCTTTATGCTCCCAGCTTTTTTCGGTTGAACTATTGGAACAGCAGCATTGCTTTCGGGCACCGAATTCGCACTATCTTCTACTTTTTCACTAACTACTTGTTTTTCAAGACCAATATGCTGGCTACTCTTATCAGTATCACTATGTGTGTGTGCATCTGAAGAGGTTACCTGAGGTTCTAATGCTTTCGAAGGTTTAATCTTAACTTTGACCCGATTATACACCAATCTCCCAACTGGTTTATCAGTTACTCCAGATGAACTGACAGCTGCGGGTTTTTCCGGTTGATCAGTTCCTGTTGATGGGGTTTCAATATCTGTTTTTGAGTTCGTTTCATCTTTTTCAATATCATCTGGACCAGATACATCTTCGGCACTTAAATTATCCATGTCTTGATCGGTTTCTATTGTTCCAACCCTGGGGGTGTTTTTCAATTTTCCCTTCTTTCCACGCTTGCGCTTCATGTTTATGCTACTCAAAGAATGCAGAACTTAAAAACTACTTTGTAACATTTGGAACAGATAGAAGCATTTTTGAATATTTTGAAGTTGAATACAATGAGATTGCATGTATTCTAAAATAACAGTGATAAAAACAACCCGCAAGATAGCACAATAAAGAAGTCATCATAGAAAGACCAACATTTTCCAATTTAAGCAACAAAGATCTGCTACTGATTAGAAGTAGAAAGTGGTACTGATTGCTAGTAAATCATTAGTTTCTAATCTTTGATAAAAAAATTTACATTTTGCTTCTGATTATCAATTATTTAGCTGTAAAAAATGTGGATAAACACTTTCATACCAACTGCAACAAAACGGACTATGAAAAAGCAAAATCAAATTACCCAATCTTTGCCTAATTTGACACACTTTCACTCCCATACTCTCATATCACAAGACACCTCAATCCTTTTTGGTTATTTATCTACAAATTCGTCACAGAGAAATTCAAACAACGAATTCCAATTTTTCAACAAAACCCCAATTAACCACACGTACTTGGGTTCTCAATATTCCATTAACCAAACCAGATCGCGAATAGAACATATGGCAAGCACAAAACTACCCAGATCATATATAAGTTTCTACAATCAAAATCTAGAAAAAGGTGGATAAAACAGCGAAATTAGAAACCCTAGAATGTTGAGGAAGTAAATAAGCTAAACGCGTAGATGCACGAAGATGAAGAAGATACTACCTGAAGACGAGTGAGTGTCACTGATCCTCAAACTTATACGTTTTGAATTCAAATGCAAAACGAGGAATTCCGATTTTTCTAACGAATTTTCAATTTTTTTTATTTTTATTTTTTTGTAACGAGAAAAATAAAAGGAGATGGAAGAAAGAGGCTTCGTGAGAACGAATGGGGGCAGGGGACTTATTAAATAATGGGCCGGGTATAAAAACTTCAAAAGGGTCGGGTTTTTGGCCCATCTTGAATCACTTGTAATTTGGACCCGAAGTCGTCTATGATGAATGATGATCTATGTCGGGCTTGAACCCTTTTCAAGTCTCCACAACTTTTAAAAAGTAAAACACCTTAAACACACCTTAATATCGTTAAGTTAAAGTCACTTGCTTTACTCACTTGTTGCAACTTAAGATTCGTATAAAGAAAAGAGTTGGGCCATGGGCTAAACTTAACTAATTTGTTTAATGGTGTTTTTAAATTTAACAAATTGGGCTCTAGTCAGCCGGATATTTCGACATTCATCTTCTAATATAAATAAAATACTAACATAAATAAAATCTATTATACATTATACAACCCTAGTTATTGATTTGGATAAAAAATTTAATCATCAAATCTCAACCACCTAGTTTGGTAAAAATTAAAATCCAATTTTTACTTTAATTTGAATCAAAATTATTAGAAAAATTTTATATATGTCTTTCTTAAATCTTAATTATTGTGCCTGCCTAATTTGTGGTCTCCTTCTTCGTTTTTGCTTCTTGCAAATAGTCTAGTTATAAGAAGTCTGTCGTTTATGTTGTAATGTTTGTTTGTTATCGATAGAAGTTTTTGTTTGCTTTTAAAAAAATGATTGAAAACGACTAGTATTATGATACCTATGAATGGGTAGCTGGAATTATATTTCAACAAGTTCATAGCTAAACTTAGTTACGTCCATAAACATAATCAATGTGTTCATAACTAAAAGTTTACCTAAATTATACTAAGAAACCAATAAACTATACAAAAAGATTTGTTCAGTGGATTTAACAGAACCCTCTCAACAATACGTAGCTCCGCCCCTAGCGTGAAATAACAAAATTAATAAAACTTAAGACGTACAAAGAATAATCTGTAATTAATAACGTAGATTTGTTTAGTGGGTTCAACAAAACCCTCTCGAGCCGAGCTACATTAATGTTTCGTTTAAGGCATGTAAAATTGTTTTAAATAAGTTTGCATGCATATAAACAAAAAGAATACACATCAAGATCGCAAGGTGCCTCTTATATATATCTACCCAAACGTCACTCTCTATAACCAACTACATTTACTAATTTACCCCCGAATGTTTATGTTCCAATTTCTAAAGGAACACATACATAGAGTGAAAATTTCACAACTTTTTGCACATTCCATGTTTTTCAACAAAAACCCAAACTAATTTTGGAAACATTAACAAAAAAAACCAACAAAACCCCATCTTTCTAAACCAAAAGATCTTGTCCAAGCTTTGGGTAAGTTCTATCCTTATTATGTTTTTTTGGTTGAAGAAAAACAACAGAAGATGACGATGTTTGGTTTTGCGGCGAGTCTCGTGGGAATTCCGTGAGCATCTGAACAACCTCTCGCATCGTCGGTCTTTCAACACTGTTTTCTTGAATGCATAGCATGGCGATAAAGAACAAGTGCATTGCCTCGTCTTGAGGAACATTAATGAGCCTTGGGTCAATGATGCAATTGACTTCTTCTTTACGACATCTAGTTGATGTTCTAGCCCACTGTACAATATCTACACCGTCACCAAATCCACCCACCGGCCGCTTCCCGGTAATTAGTTCAAGAAGCACAACTCCAAAACTATAAACATCACTTTTTTCATCCACCCTCAACGTATAAGCATATTCTGCAAAACCATATACAAATATTTAGTTAATGAATATAAAACACCAATATAAAAAAAACAATGTTGTAATTACTTTCAAACTATATAACAACATATAATTAAAAAAAACTATTAAAATATCATATTTAATTAAATTGTTAATTTTATTACTTTAAAATTTTTTTATACTTAAAAAGTTAAATTTTTCATAGTAGTAAAAAATAATAGTAAATATACCATATTGCCAATCCTTCAACATCAAATCCATCCAGTATTCATGTACCCTCAAAACAACCCCCTTGATCACTAATCTCTCTCTCTCACACACACACACACACAAACACACATTGAAACTGAAATTAACACACTTTTGAAAGTCGTCTGCCATCCGCCGACCACCGCTCCGCCACCACTCCGTCATCGCCTCTGCATGTGCATCTTCATCCATCTCCATCTCTTTTTCTTACTCCTAATTAATTTGTAGATCTGAGTGTGTATGTTTATATTATGGGCACCTTCCAAAAATTCTCTCTACCATCCGCCGGCCACCGCTCCACCACCACTCGACACCGCCTCTGTGCATCTACCTCCATCTCCATCTCTTTTTTACTCCTAATTTCGGGGTGTGTGTGTGTCGATGTGTGCTCCAGACCTTCAGTGTGTATGTGTGCGTTGTGTTTCTTTAAGATAATTTACTTTAATTATATAATAATAATAATAAATATTAAAGACCAAAATCATGTTTAATACGTGGCAGATGACGTGGAAATAAGTAAGCTTTCCTAGAAACCGACGAAAGGATCTGTTATCAGATTTTGTGTTGAGTTGCGGTCTATGTCAGATTTTGACCTGAACGACACGATCCCACCGTCCATTTTCTCTGCGATGTTGTACCAGTGATTGGGTGCGGTTACCCATAAAATTCCCTTACCATGTACCTACAAATCCTACGACCTGCATTTATTTCATCTCTGTAGCATAAATCACGGGTATCGTTCATATGCACGTCACTTTCATTAAACCAGAGCTACAATCTCCTACACCACCACCACATACATACTCTCTACGTCTTACAATAACTAATTCAATAATTGTAATAATTTTAAAAAATTTATTCAAAATTGACAAAAATATTACGTACCAGGAGCAATGTAACCGTATGATCCAGCAATTGCGGACATACATTCGGATGCACCACCATCGACTAGGTATTTCGCGAGCCCGAAATCGGCTACGTGAGCCTCGTAGCTTGAGTTTAGTAAAATATTATTTGATTTTACGTCCCGATGCACGATCAATGGTGAACAGTCATGATGAAGGTAACACAACCCTCTGGCTGCCTCTATCGATATTTTGTACCTTAAATGCCATCCTAAGATCCCGCTTTTGATTTTCGAGTGTAGCGCCTCGCCTAAACTCCCGTTTCGCATGTACTCGTACACCAAAAGGTTGGTGTCTTTGTTGGAGCAAAATGCGAGTAGTCTTACGATGTTTCTGTGTCGAATGTTGCCTAGGGTTCGGATTTCTGCTCGAAATCCGTGATCATGGGTTGTGTTTCCAAACCCGACGAGTTTTTTCACTGCGATTTCCGTCCCGTTTGGCATTTTACCATGATAAACTATTCCCGCTCCACCTCGACCTATCACGTTACCGTCTTTAATGCATTCGACAACGTCGGAAACTATAAATTCGAGTTTTTGAAAGGATGTCATCTTCCAAGCATCCGAACTCGATCTTCTAAATGACTTGGCTTTGATCATAGCTGCAACCGCAAACACTAGCGAACAAATAAGAAGACCGAGGGCGAATATTAGTTTAAACCTTCCGGGTTTTTTGTCAACAGAATCCGTAATTCCGTTGACATTGCAAGGATTATTCAACAATCCGCCACAAAGTTGTGGGTTACCCGCAAACGAAGATGCGTTAAAAAACGAGAACTGTCCGGATTCCGGGAGCATACCCGAAAGATCATTGAATGAAAAGTCAACAATCGTGAGACTTTTCATGGTTCCAATAAACTTAGGAACAGAATCATTCAAGTGATTTCTTGATACATTCAAATAGTTCAAGATTCGAAGATTTGAAATCTCTGATGGAACCGAGCCAAAAAGATCATTTTGGCTCAAATCAAGATTAGTAAGATGAACACAGTTTCCGATATCAGGTGGGATTTCACCGGAAAGAGAATTCCGACTTAAGTCGATCTTTAAAACCTCTCGGAGTTGACCGATTGTCGCCGGAATTGAACCCGAGAATCTATTTCCGGCGACTAAAAGTATTTGGAGGGAAGAGAAATTTGAAATAGAAAATGGTAAACAACCCGAAAGTTGATTATTGGATAAATTGAGTTGACTCAGTTTGACCGGTTTCGAAGAAGGATTCCGGTTATCAGAAAGATTTCCCGACAAGTAATTACTCTGCAACTCAAGTAAATTCAACTCCGGCAAGTAAATCAGTCCTTCCGGAATGCTACCATTTAAGTAATTATCCCCTAATCTCACTCTAACAAGGCTTAAACAAGTACCCAAATCTTCCGGAATCGATCCAAACAAGAAATTTTTCTGTAGAATCAAGATTCGTAGCTGATTTGATTTACAGAGATCACGAGGGATTGTACCGGTGAGCTTATTAGACGACAAATCAAGCTCACGAAGATTCCGATTCCGGCCAAGATTATCCGGTATCACACCGGTGAAATTATTACTCCAGAGACCAAGAATTTGCAAGTCGGAAAACTCAGCAACAAAATCCGGTATTGACCCATGTAATCTGTTCATAAAAAGATTCAAAAGCTCAAGCTTTTTGAGATTTACGAGCTCATTTGGGATTTCGCCGGAAAGTGCATTGGCAGAGAGATCAAGATTCACCAAGCTTGTTAAATTCCCAAGCTGCTTCGGAATCTGGCCAGAAAGATGATTAATGTGTAGGAAAATGGTGTCGATGAATTTCAAATTTCCAAATTCCGGTGGAATTGGTCCGTCTAATTCACATGAAGAAAGATCCATATGAACTAAATTGACCAATTTCCCGAATTCTTTCGGAATCCCACCTTCAAACTCATTGTAATAACCCATGTAAATCTCTTTCAAGTTTGTAAGATTACCCAATTCCGCCGGAATCTTTCCATGGAGGTCATTACCGGCGAGTGATAAGTATTCCAGAGTCACCATTTTCCCGTAGCTTTCTGGGATTTTACCGTAAAAGTAATTCCCACCCAAATCCAAGTGTTTAAGCCTCTTGAGGGCTGTGATTCCACTAGGTAATGGAAACGAGAAATTATTGTTGTAAGCATCAATCACCTCAAGATTTTGCAGGTTTGAGTAGTCCCAATCCAACCCACCGCTAAATGCGTTATTAGAAATGTTTAGAAACCGGAGAGAAGTTAAATTCGAGAGATTGATTTCTCCGGTGAAGTTGTTGCCGTCGAGTGAAAGCTCGGTGAGGGTGTTGATAGATGAAAGCAGAGGAGAAACAGAGCCTTGGATTCTTAAGTTTGACAAATCAAGTGAAATTACTCTGTTTTGGGAGCACTTAATTCCAGCCCATGAGCAAATGGAAGTAGGGTTAGAGTTATTCCAAGTGTTTAAAGGTAAAGGAATGGAATCAAAGGCTTGTTTGAGAGCGACCAAAGCATCAAAATCAGTGGAAACAGAGGTAGGAATTGAGAAACAGAGTGTTGTGATTATGACAAACAAAGACAACATTTTTTTCTTGGGTGGGTTTTTGTTTCTTGTGTTGATTACTAAGGGGAATCAGTTTGGAAGGATTTGTAGAAGAAACAAAAGGATTTATGGGATAGATTTGAAATGGGTTTCTTGAAAAGGAATGGGAAAGTGAAAGGAATCTGATTAACTTGAAGGCTCAAAGAATCAAACATCTTCAAAGAGAGTCTTGAAATTCAAGGAAGAAGCTGAACCCCTCCTTTTCTCCTTTATCTCTCTCTCTCTCTCTAAAAGTTGGAATTGAATTGGTAATTCCAGTTTCTATCATGAGCTTCTTTAAGCAAAGGTGTGATAAAAGAGAGGAAAAGAAATGAAACAGCCGTTGGATAACAGAAATTTAAAGTTTTTGAAGATGTAATTCATACTTGTTTACCCCCAACACTTACACAAGCATGACTTGTACATCATGATTTAGAAGTTGTACTTTCTGTACTTAAAGTTGTACACTGCCTTGGGATTTGGCATGTTTGGCTCTGGAAGAGAGGTGGGTTTTTGAGATTAGGAGGAAAGTTAAAGTTGATTCTCTCTATCTTTAAACTTTAAAGTGACAAAAATACCCTTTAGCTTTAATCAAAGGATGCCCATCTTTACTTTGAATGAGGGTAGACTAGGGAAGAGGTGATGAAATATGCACTTTGGGTCATGAAGAATGGATGAATGGTCACTTTTTATGTCATGATTGATGATGATGATCATGTATGTATATCTTGTGACTCACATAGATAATATACATAATGTAAAAGTGTGATTCAAGGTTTGATCATGATGATGTGTCCATTGCCCATGTTTGTCTCAACTCATTTACAACAAAACAAAAACAAAAACAAAAAGGGTGTTGTTAACATTATATTTCTACATATATGTGTCATGATTGTTAGACTTGTTTACTAGTTATTCATGCTCTTTTATATGTTATAGACTACTATAAGTACCCTTAGTTTGATATTTCTTACCCCTTTAATCTCTAATCCTGATACAAGATTAAGTAAATTGCGTGGGACAAGTTTAGCTCGATGTTCTTCAGTACCATGATATTATATAAAAGCTTATGATATCGTCATGTTTAGTCTCTCCAACATCCTTTAGAAGCCGCTATACCCCATCTAATCATGCAAAATGATCTTACTCTTGACTTTTGTCAACGTATCTTTCTTTATCTCTCGAATAATTATTAAACCGAATCTGCTTTTAAGTATCTTTAACAAGCTCCTAAGCAATTATAAACCTTAATCTTGTTTTTAATCATTTGAATAACTTCATGTAGCCCCTAACTAATCATGAATGACAATGATTTTTCATTTTATTTAAGAATTTTTTTTTGGTGTAGTCCTAATTAATTATGAAGCAAAGGCAAAGAAATGTTGCATGGCCAAATAAAGCAAAGTATAGCCTCGAAGCATGTGGTGATGTTTGTGTGTGCATTGCACATGTGACCAACTATTTGGCTATAGAGACAGAATTTTGTGTATTTATATGTGGTAGCATAATGTGTAGAGAAACCAGAATTAATGGGTGTTTCTTTTGACATTGATATGGGTAATCTTTGTTGAAATTTATAATTAGAAATATTATTTAATTTAATTATAAAAGTACATGTCAAATATTTAATAAGGCTTAAGACCTACAAAATGACAAATTTTTGACTTAAAATAAGGGACTTATTCTCATGTTTGTGAAATAACATGATGGGTCAACATGAAAGGATCTTAATCTATGTAATAATATTCAAAATTGTTTATTCGTTTTTAGTAATCGTGTACAAATTTACGAGAACGTGATCGGTCATGTTTGACCAAAACATGAGAGGATCTTAACCCATTTAATAATAAAGTAACGGTGCTTGACAAAATACAAGTATTCTTCTTTCTTTCTCTTAAACTGTTCCATTAGCTACATTAAGTCATGTATATAGGGCACAACATAGCGAAGGCAAAGGCCAAAGGATGGTTCTCATTACCCTCCCCAACACACCCAAACTAGATGTGTTTTTATGAATAGATACTATATCTTAAAGTGTTTAAAAACGGTATTTTGTAAAAACAAATTTTGTTCGACTTCTTTAAAATTATGTTTGCCGGAAAAAAACACAAGTGTTTTTTCTGAATGTAGTACGAAACAAAAACCTTTTTGATGTTTAAGAATCACAAAAGGTGAAACTCTAACTTCGGAATGTAATCACAAACACCCTTAGAGGCTCTTAGGTTTACAAAATTGAAGGAATTAGAATTCAACATTCTATTCTACATGTTTTCATTGAATTCAATTAGAATTAGAATTTCTCAATTAAAATTTCTCAAACAATTCTATTTAAATTTAGATAAATCATAAAACCCCAACCAACATGACATATGCCTCTACTATTCTTACCGCCACCATCCACTCCTACCACACGTAGCCCTCACCCATGCCACCAAACTACCACCAACACCCACTGCCACCCTCGTAGCCGCCATCGACCACTACCACCCATGCCTACTGCTACCGCCCACTACAAACCATGACCCATCACCATTGCCCACTATTACCACAATCATCTAAATTTACCAAATATTTAGAGGTTAAAATTTTATTTGCACTAACTTAATTTTTTAAATATTTAATGATATCTAAGAACCCAATTAACTCCATTTAATGATTTTCTTTTAATTTTATACAAGGGAAAAAAATAATATTTTCAAATTGTTTAAAATTAAGAGATTAAGAAAGCGGCTTTCTTTCTACACCATACTCTAAAAGTCTAATTTCATTCCCCACCTTAGTGGCCTAGTCTATGTAAAAAAGAAAATTTTAGCTAGTAAAACACATTTATGCCTAATTATTACACAATGATGATAGAATTAATGGGATAAGAAACTTATAAGATATAGTAGACAAGGGGTGTCAAAAGTAATACCCTTTCATTTTGTGTAAATACATATTTGTCGTATATAATAAAAAAATATTTGTTTAATAATAATACTCTTAACCATGTATATAAGAAAAATAGATCGATAGTCAGTTTGTAATCGTACAAAAGCCATAATTGTTATGTATGATAAAATAGTGTTATGTATAAATCATAAGGTTTTATATTATATATTCAGACCTAAACTTAAGAGATGATAATAAACATTTTGACCAATAAGTTAAGGTAGAGTATAGTACAACCAACAAAGGATAGTGTATGTAGATACTATATAGTATTATAGTGTGTGTGAGGTATTGGGAAATGAGAAAATGTGGTCACACTGGAAGAGTGTGTGTGTGCGTAAGAAGTGAAAAAAGATGATTATAATTCATTTATCATTACAATGTTTTTTCGATCCTTCGTTCCATGATGTTTCTGCAAAAGAACTGCATGGAATCAAGAAACCCCTCCTCTCTCTCTCTCATATATGTGTATATATGTATATATAGGTGTGTGTGTGATAAAAACACACACTGCACCTACATTGGTGTGCGTGTGTGTGTGTGTGTGTGTTGTGGAGCAGGAACGACAGCAGGAGTGTTTTATTTGGAAGATGATGGAATAGTCTAAAAGAGACGACTGAAAAGCAAAAGAAAGAAAGATTTCATCTTCCACTTACAAAAAGAAAAAGGAAAAGAAAGCCTCCATCCATTCTTTCACATGGAAAAGAGTGCTCTTGTATTTATGTATTATTTACTCGATCATGTTTTTATTATTTATTTTTTACTTTTAGTATTAATATATACAGGATGAGGTATAAGGGAGAACCCTTTTAAAATACACAACAGTGAGAACATGGGTAAACTTGTAATTTAACATTTCTCATTTACGTTCATGTTCATCCATAACTACTCAAAAGTCAAGTTTACATCCTAAATCTTAAAATCAAAATTATTTCTATAATATTAACAATTTAAAG
>JAUEJL010088680.1:0-14472 GCA_032274825.1 Drosophyllum lusitanicum
TATAAGTATATTTGATAATTAAAAAAATCTTAATTTGGTTATTAGTGCACTTATTTCCATTTAACAAATATATATATATATATATATAAATATATATATATATATATATATCCTGATTTATTTACCGGAAACTTGTTGTTTTAGATATGAGTAACAGCTGCTTGGAACATTGATGAAGTCCATATAAATAAGAGTAAGTTTAAATATGTCTATTTGTTTGTTTTTTTTTTGAATGTTTGTTATTGTTCATCACATAAAAGACAACATTTTTTGCAGGTATATATTTTATGGAGTCAAATTTTGTTTGCTATTGAGAATGACTAGTTAGAATTTTGGGCATACATTTACACACTTGTTATGGAGACACTTAAGTAATGGATGTAAATTGTAGCGAAGTTTATAGATTATGAAAGTTAAGTGATAGGTATGTGCTATGAACATTTTATCAACTATGGAAGGATGTTGTAAATTGAAGTTTAGTTGTTTTTAGGTTAAATCTTTTGGTTTCAATTCAATAGCTGTCAATTTTATTTTATATTGTTATTTTATGCTAAATTCCGTTATTAACATACCGCTAGCGACCATATATAATGGTTTTTTTTTAAAAGCCTTATATAAAGACCGGTTTTAGTACACTGGGTCTGTATAATACCATTGAGAGAGGATGAAAACCGGTCTCCAAACTGAAAGAAAACCGGTCTCCATGTAGAATGAATGTGGGCCAAGCAACACAAAACCGGTCTGCATATGCTTTTAAAGACCGGTTTATAACCGGTCTTAATGTGATTTCCTTATCTAGACCCCCCTATAAAGATCTAAAGAAAACCGGTCTTTTTATCAATATAAACCGGTCTAAAAAAGCATGCGTGTATATATTAGTCTTGGTTTGTGGCAGCATTTATAGGACTATCCAAGTCTTCTTTTGTGTGTTCGTCATTGCCCTCACCTGGTTATTCTGCATGTTTTCTTGGTTGACAATATGATCTTGGTTTATGGTGTAAGGAATAGTAAACACATCATCTTCTTCATGCCTATCGTGCTTTGGTTTTGTAGCAAAGGGGAAGGTACTTTCAGGGAACTTCACATCCCTTGACACGGCAATATTATTGTGACTTGGATCATAAATCTTTTACTCCTTTGTAGCGTGTGGATAGCCCATGAACACCTCGGTCTAACCCTTATTTCAAACTTATCAGCCGGTGCTTGGGTAATAAACCAAACACCCAAGTATATATTCTCATATGATCGCAGCTAGGCTTTTGGTCATATAACATCTCGTATGCTGTTTTCACTCAAATGACCCTTGGATGGCAATCTATTGATCATATATGATGTAGTAATTAAGACACCCCCCCCCCCCAAAAAAAAACCTTACGGGAAGACTTGCTTCAATATTCAATGCTCGATCTGTTTCAAGAAAGTGTCTTGCTTCAATATTTAATGCTAGAGCCGTGTCGAGCAAGTGTCTATGCTTTCTTTCAACTATCCCATTCTATTGTGGTGTGTGGTATGAAGTGGTTTCCAAGACAATTGTCTATAATGAAAATTCATCATTTGGTTTGAGTTGAATTCACCACTATTATCACATCTAATTTAATTTCTTGATGTTCCTTTCAAACTAAGTTTTAATCATTTTATGGAAATTAATTAGGCACATACTTGCCTCGTGCTTGTGTTTAAGAAGAAAGACCCAAACAGCTCTAGTATAATCATCCACGATAGTCAAAAAGTAGTTTACCCTTGAAAAAGATGGTGTTTTGTATTTTCCCCATATATCACAATGCAATTATTTAAAGCAAGCACTAGTTTTAGTAATACTAATTAACTGGTGGAATGGGTTGCCTTTTCAATTTTGACTTAGCACAAGAATCACAAACATGGTTTTTATTCTTAAGTGTAACAACTTATTTTAGACAATTTTACATCAATAGCATGGCTAGACCTCTTGTGCCACATATCCACAATTGTCATCATGGCCTTTGTGTTGCTTTCAAGCATCCCGATCAGAAATAGACAACCATTGCACCTACCCACTCCAATCAATTTTCTCGAACGCAATCCCTGCATGATAAAAATTTTAGGAAAAAAGGTTATAGCACATTGTAAATCCTTTGAATGTTTACTCACACACAAAAGATTGCAATTAAATTTTGTGACATGTAAAATTCCTTGCACTTTCATTCCACTTGACAAGGTATGGTTCCCTCTTCCCTTCACAGGCATGGTCTCTTCATTAGAAATGGTAACGAGTGGTTGATTAATGGAAACAGTTTTATCATCAAGGATGTCAGCTCTGTGAGTCATGTGCTCGGAGGCACCCGAGTCAACAATCCATTTATGGTTGAATTTACCTTCCATGTTTGCTATTGGTGGTGTTCCTTAGTCAACCCTACAATCGGACTTCACTCAACTTCAACACAAGCTACCCTAGGCTTCCCTTTTTCTCGTTTATTCTTTCGTGGCCACCACTTTGGACAGCCAATCCGCATAAAGCATCCATCACACATATGACCATATCAATCGCAAAAGTTGCAATGCTGTGTTTGCTTCGTATACTACTTTATGAAATTGTTGGTTTCTTGGCACTAGCCCATGTATAACGCCCCAGTTTTTTTAAAGATCAATGGAGTAAAATTAAACATTCGTATCATTTCCAACAAAACCATCACGAAGTTCCGCATCCGCGGAACTACACGTATTCGGTATACAAAATCTTAAGTACAAGCAATTAATTACAAAATATAGTTCTCAAATTTTTAACAAAATTTTTCAATAAAATAACGCGGAAGGTGTTTGAATGGTCATTTGTCTTCACATCGCTAGAGCCTTCCCGTGGTCCTGTCCCAAAAAGAGAGAAAACAACAACAGTAAGCATCAAGCTTAGCGAGTACACAAACTTACACACCATACTAGGTATGTACACATCAAAATACATTCATCCATGATCACATATCATTTCACATAATACCGAAGCAATTCACCGACGATGATTTCATACACGGATGATGATTTCACACTTAGGGTCATAGTTGACTACCCAAGCCATACCGTGTCTGACACTTAGCCTAAGTTATGTTTTCACCATAATATGACACAACCCCTCACTTCATGCATAAACACATTAGTTACATTTCACATATAAATAACATGCACATTACACACTAATATAATGAGCAAGTTAGTGTAACTCACTTGGTTGTAGCACAAGCAATAACAATAATAAATTTCAGTTACGTATATGGAAGCTTCATGTCTATCGGCAATCACATATAATTAAGGTTCCACAACATTAAACAGACTTAGGGATACATACCCTATTCACACTAGCTCACTAGGAAATTCCCAAAATTCTAATACTTGGGTCACTTTACGATTTAGTGACTTTAAGCTACTTCACAATCTAATTCTCATAAGAGGTTTACGATTCTGCCATTACACAGACATACTTTGCGATTCTCTTTCTTTCTTGCATTTCATGATTGAGTTGAGTTCTATATATTGCGATTGTATCCCAACTCATAGTTTACGATTCCCTTGATTTCCATTATAAGTTTATGATTCGTGGTTGTGACCCACTTTGCGATTCCACGCCTAAAGAAATTTGCGATCCAGTGGCCCTTCGCACTTTACGATTCGATAATTATGGGGAATCCCCTAAGGGACTCAACCCCATTTACAATTACATTAATCCACTTCACCGATTCAAGATTGGTCATAGTTTACGATCATGTCATCTATCCACTTTATGATCCATACCCTTTTAATTGATTTGCCATTTAGCCAACTCAATCAATTTTCTACTCAAATCCAATAACAGGTTACAGTTTATGATTTACATATATTAGCTTAATTTGTGATTCACACATGAACACAATTTACGATTCATCAAGAACTTTCACGGTTCCCCAATCTCACAATCAATGAGTTCTCGAATCAAACTTACTAAGTACTTAATCAAATCATGTAGTTCTTGTTGCATTAGAACCCTAACATCGTCTATATATAGTTCTCGGTTTCTTCACATATTTCGAACAACTCAAAAACTAATCAAAGCCTTACTAAAACTTAACCAATTGGTATAAAATTGATACTAAAATGATCACGAAGGTGAGAAGTATCGTACCCGATGATTTCCCTTTGAAAATCGATCGATTTGGAATTGAAAAGGTTGATTCCTTTTCTTATTTGGTCTCCGCACACACACAATGCGCACAAACTCTCTTTTTGGTAATTTTTATATTGCAGCTATAGTATCACATAGGGCCTTGTGCCCTAATTTAGTTTAAATACATCACCCCATCTTTCCCGAAAGGTCACAGTTAGTCCTTCTATTTAATGAATTGTATCTTAGTTACCAAAGTAAAAGAATGAAGGTGACTAATTATTATTATTATTAAGATGTTAATATATTTAAGAAAATGGATATAACTATATGTCTTTGTTATGAAAGCCTAGAATGCACCCACTTTTGTCTTATGTCTTTTAGCATTTGTTATGGATCTTTGTTGGTCATCTTCTACAACAAGATGGTAAGCATTTCCCAAGGATGGTGTGGGATTCATGGCAAGTATTTGTGTCCTCACAATAGAAAAATCATTATGAGGAACTCATAAAGTCTTTCCTTTTCCTTACCAAGACCACAAGAGCATCTATTGCAAGTGCAATGAGGAGTAGGGAGAAATGACCATATCTCATCCCATAGTACTAGTAGTTTTGTACAACAAGATCAGACCGTCATACCATCATGTCAAGTTTTAGAGATTGCACGCTTCAATTCATAAGCGCGTGAAACGCTATCTTCCCAAAACCTTTCTGGAAGGTTTGACCACATCTTCGTAGTAGTGATTGCATACTTGACGCTGCTTCAAATATCCTTTTCCATGGTGCTAGTGAGCCATCTTCGATCATGGAATCACACCGCATCTAAGCCATGTAGTCGGCAGCAGTGTGTACTGCTTTCTTCATCGTGCCATTGACAAAGCCTATCTTATTTTTGGCAAACAAGAAATTCTCCGAGCCCAATTGATATAGTTATTGTCACATCAAAGCATGGTTGACGTGCATTTGTCTTGGGTAATACCATGGATGGATATAGTAGGGAGAATATACATCGGCCTTGTTTTCATCGGTCTAGTAGCCGGCCATGACTGGCATCATTGTTTGGACCCGCTCTAATACCATAAAGAAAATTGCCTTATTTAGTTTTCAATATAAAAAAGATACAAGGACCCAAACTATATAAGGGATCCAATCTTAACTAACATGAAAGCTATAAACAAGGAAGGAGCTAATTAGGGGATACGATCACAACTAAAAACAAGGAAAAGATAATTGATTTTAATACTTTCAGTACATTCTCGAATGAAATGAAAACGGGTATCTATGTGCTTTCTTCTCCTATGAAATACGCGGTCGTTCATTAAAGAGATTGCCGATTTGTTGTCAACATAGAGAGCCACCGGTTCAACTTAACTCTTGGTAAGATGACTCATGAGTGCTTGCAACCAAAACCCGTGACATGCTACAATTGTAGCTGTGATAAAGTCAACTTCACAAGATGAAAGTGCTACGGTTTTTTGCTTGTGTGATGACTACAATATCAAATTGTTGTCAAGGTCTTGCACGAGTACATTATACATTTCAAATAAACAAGTTTCAACTTATGTATTACAGAGTAATTTTCACAAAATCATTCTTTAACTTAATTAAAAGGGATTAGGTAAACACTAAAGATGTATCCTACACAAATCATATTTTAACGCTTCCGCAATTTTGGCCCTGCACATGCTGAAGTCGGGCTGGAACATTTGATTTTTAAGCCCAAGTTGTTAAGCCCAAATTTGTCTTCTCCATTCCTTTGATCTAAGTGAGTTAGCCCATGTGCCTTAAGTCCATATCCCCTTTTAGTCCATTGTGCTCCCAATTGATACCCAACACACGTCCGCTCCGTCATCGTCATTTAAAAATCTAAAATTAAACACGAAGACTCGAGAGTACCCGAAATAGGCCTAAATAAATAAAAGGGAGAAAAATGCAATATGATACAAATGCAAAACAACTAAAATGCTAAAATAAACTATAAAAAGAAGTAAATAAAATGAACCTATCAAATCACTCCAAGCTTAAACCTTTCCTTGTCCTCAAGGAAAACAAGAAAAATAATAAGTCGGGAATGACTAGAACACAAAAGAGAAAAAGAAATAGCACCCTAAATAGCAAACCAAGGCATTCCATCATAACCAAAAGTAAGGTAGCTTGAACTCTATGCATACCACATCAGGTCCATTTTTAAAACTAAAGATCACAATTAGGAACAACCACAAGTTAGGTAATAGCACGAAAGCGGTAGAAATAAGGCATAAGCATGGCCTATACATATTACAGCTAAGCACGCACAACAAACATGGCACAATCCAAAGGGCGGGCTCACACTTGCACAAACGCTCGTGTATGCACTCATATCACAAAAGATGTGTGATGTCCTCGCATTAGGCTTGCTCTTATTTTATAGTGAGGTTACGCTCGGGCACCGGTATAAGGACGATTAAGACTAATATGACTTTGCAACAAAACTCTCACCGACAGACTTTGCATAAGGGCACTAACCACAAAGAAGACACAAAAAGAAAGAGACACCAAAATAAATACAAGAATACCACTAGAACAATACCAAATATGGATTAACAAAACTATTTATTGACTTAAATATCCAACATGTGACCGGAGAGGAAACAAAAGTGTCCACATGTAAGGAACGGTCACACGACTAGGTAAAATGAAAGACTTATGAAGAAGTATGCGCGTAAGTCTACAAAAAAGATAATATAACCAAAAGATTACTTCTTTCTATTTTTTTTGTGTTTTTTTACGACTTTTCTATGAGTTTACTCAAAATCACTAGGGTAATATTATGTTTCTTTTTTGTTTCTTCTTTTTTTGTTTGTTTTCTTTTTTCGTATTTTTTTCTGAATAATACCCGTAAAAATTTCTGGAATTTCATCATAATAATAAAGACTCAAATGGAGACAAGAAAATCACTAAATGATGTAAAATCAAATGGGTCAAAACTAGATAAAGAGTGTGACCCTGAAATATAACATAAACCAGCACATAACAAAAAAATAAATCACTAAATGTCTCGCAAATGAGGCGAGTAAAATCACGAAGATAGAACTAAAGAGGGGAAGACCACATAAATGTAAGACAACAACAACACTTGCAAAAGAGGCGAGATAAACACAAAAGAACCCTTATGAAAGTTTCTATTGATATTCGAGTTCTGAAGCAAAGCTTGTAGCACGAATACATTCTAACCGGTTACACACATTAATAGAGTACTCACGGGTAATAATTATTGCGCCCTTTGTTTGACATATTTCATCGCGACTAGTTTCATTTGCATAGATCATTTTCTGGTGCACATATGCTATCACAATTTCATGTAAAAGTTCCTACCGGTGATCCAAAGTTTCTAAAATAATCGTGGTGTAATAGGCATAGAGGTCAATGAATCCTAGATTAATTAAGAAGTGATATTATGGCTCGCAATTGAGGGTGATCTAGATGAGAAGAAAGAGAACAAAATATGTCATGAAATGCAAACAATCTAATCTAAATGCAACTAATATGCCAAAAAATTGAAAAAGAAGTAAGCAAAATAAATAAACATGCAAATATATACAACCTAAGATGGATGCAACTACTAGACAAAGTACCCCCACCCAAAGCTTAAAAATAAGCATTGTCCTCAATGCTCACGGAAAGAATAAAACTGGCCACTAAAACCGGGGTTCGGGCGGTGGGAAGTGTCTACTCCGGCGGTGTTACTCCCATATCTCAACTGTTTGGCGGTTGGCAATTTCCTGCTGTGCACGAATGTGCTACAGGTTTGCGGTGTTTTGTTGGGTTTACAGGACAAGGGTATCAAACCGGCTAAAATATGGTGGTAAATGAGAGACAGATGGCTCGGGATCAGACTGGGACTTGGGCGCTTCGTCCATATGGATGTCTCCTTGCGCCTCACTTCCTATGGGTTCACCTACTTGGATAGATCGGGGTATTTTCCTGGTATCGGGGTTGAGATGGTGAAACTCTCTAATCCTAGGATCATGGAGTACGAGGTAAGGGATAACATCTATGGAGTGGAGCCATACGTACTGCTCGGTGGTACTCTCATTCTAGACACACATCATAGAATTCACACAACTTCTTTCTTTGTTCTTGTACTCAAGTTTACCGGCGAATTTTCCAGGCAAGTGGTCATCTCCAGCAGTACATCTGCTTACGCTGTTTTACCCTGGAACAGACGACAAATTTATTTAAGGGAGTCATGTTGGACACGAGTCTCAGCCTTGTTCAGGAGTCTGTTTCCTGATCCTTAGTGAAGCTTCTTATCTAATTTGAAGCTTATTGAACTGAAGTACCTATCTGAATTAGTTTCATAACCTAATTTCAGAAGTTTGTTTCTTGGAATTTGTCATTTCGTAATTTAATACCGTTTTCAATAAACGATATTACTAACAAATTATTCCCGCCCACCTATAATCAATCGCATTAGACAAGCAGTAACAACCAATAAGGAACTTTAACAACCCTTATCAATTGCTTTGGGGCCATGAACCTGAAATCCCCTTCACAGATTGTGCGCCTAGCAACCAGATTGTGCGCTACTTGCCTACACCCACTAACACATGGATCCTAAATCCATCCGCAACCGCTACTTCAACAGTGGCAGTAGCAAGTACCTAACACCATCATTTAGGTGAGGGTAATAACGACAATTCAACCTTTAACTACCTTCTGACACCCACGTGATGTGTTGTGCAAAGTCCCAACCTTCGAACAATACATCACTTAACTCTCTATGGACTGTACTTCCTAGAGGTCGAGTATGCATGAAACCGTTTAAGGCAAGAGAGGACATCCCACCTTGTATTGAAGTATGCATGAAACAAACACTTTAAAATAATATAATAATCATGCAAGAGTCAACCAATAGTCGTCATAAAACACACAAGCAATAAATAACTAGCATTGAATAACCAAGAATATAATTCAAGAACGGTTCTACCATTAACCGTTAGTTCCCAATCCGAAAATAATGTTTTCTTCCGTACTCGGATTTAGAAAGAGTATTAAATTCACCTAATCAAAGTAACCGGAACAATTAAGGAAGATAAATGATATATCCACCTACTTCATCTTTCTACTCATTACAAGATGACATGCATATGGAGGAACCATTTTTGTCAATTAGCTAAAGTTGCAAACAAAATACATTCGGTTTCAAACAAAATACGTCAACTTGACAAACTTCATGCGGGCACACATTTTTTATCATTAATTAGTCCATGCACTCGCATCATAATTTCTCGCTAATACGTCAATTCTTGACAAACTTCAGGTTCAAATTCTAATGGGTCAATAATGGTTTAACCATCAAAGTTTTACTTCAGTTTCGGTTTAATCATCAAAGTTTTTGTTCAAACAGTTTTACCATAAAGTTTGAATTTATAATTATTTAATCCTCAAAGTTACACCTTGTTTTTGGTTTAAACGTTTTTCCCAAATGATTTAACCCTTAAATTTTTGTTAAAAAATGATTTAACCCTCTAAGTTTTGTTAACTTTTCAATAAAAAGTAAAATGCATAATAATTAGAGAGAGTAAAATCGAAAACCATACAAAACTTAAGTGATTAATGAGTTTTTTTAACAAAACTTTAAGGTTTAAATCATTTGAAAAAAAGTTTGATTTAACAAATTCAAACTTTATGGAAATTTCGTTTAGAAAAAAACATTGATGGTTAAACCAAAATAGAACGAAAACTTTGATGGTTAAACCATTACCCAATTCTAATTCAATGCAAGTATATAATTAATAGAGAATTTTAGAAGATGTTTATTATATTATTATCATAAGATTATATGTTTAAATGTAAGTAGAGGAACCATTTCAGTCAATTAGCTAAAGTTGCAAACTTAAATGACTTGGGTTAATAATATAAATACATTGTAATTTAAATTTTAATATTGGCCAAATTATACATTTTTATCGTATTATATTTCCCGCATGCAATAATTTGGCCAAAATTTAAAAATATTAAGCATCAAATCGCGTTTAAGTTTGGCCAAATTTTAATACGGAACCAATTAAGGGAAATAATGAGAACCAAAAACTAGACCGGCTAGACATGCAACACCAGTCTCAGTCTCCGTGTTCGGTCAAATACCTGGTTAGAACCGGTAGATGTTTTTATATATGGGGTTTGTACATGTTCTTATGTGTTAGATTAACATTTCTTCTTCGGTTCTATCTTTTGATTTGGAGGTGGAAAACTAAGCTCAAGTTTAGAGGCAAATCCACACTATGACTATTGGGGTGTCTTGACCCCACATAATTTTTTTTACTATTACATATATAATTTTCTTTTGGATCACACTAAAATATCAAAAAGGGACCCATCAGTATCTTGGGCTTCATCTACCGGTAAAATAACAAGAGTTCAAATTTTAGAATACCCATTAAAAATTAAAAAAACCCTACTAACTAAAGACGTACCGTCGACTTGTTCACCGGTAGCCTAATAATGGCCCCCGATTCACTGCCGAGTAGCCGCCGACTAGTAAGTCACCGGTGCTCGAGGGTGAACAAGAAGGTCGACGCCCTTGAGAAAGAAAGTAACTTTGAAGAAGAATTGTTTGAAGAAACCCTTGAGATTAAAAGGTGAAGTGAGGAACCTACCGAGAAATTGAGAAAGAAAGTAACTTTGAAGACATTGGAAACTTGAAAAGTTGAAAGTGAGTCATCGGCACACTTTGCACACACATCACACCTATTAATGTTACTAGCACTCTTTTTTGACTTTTGTGACTAATGAAGACAAAAGTCTTAAAAATCTTAAAAATTGACTAAGTGTCATAAACTAAACTAAGTAATCGGGCAGCTAAGCATTTGATCAGCCGAGTGATATGTTTCACAAACTTTGGTCAGCCGTAGAAGGGGCTGTTTGGTTTTTATTGGGCATTTAAGTGGAGTTAATACTATATATATATACCTATATATATATATAGATATAGATATATGTAGGAGATTGTTGGTAACCTTAGTTTATTGTAGAAGATAGATAGACCGTGTCGCTCTAGGTTGAATAGAATTCAAAGCCGTAACAGAGCAGCTAAGGTGAGTACCTCGATCTAGTACTCACAAATAGTGATTCGTGATTTTATATAATTCTAAGTAAACGCATATATGAGTAATATCAATATGCTACAACAATATAAATACGAGATTGGGATAAATAGTATGATTAGTTTAAAGTGGAAATAACCGGTTATATGCCAAACACTTAAAGTGATACATACGGGAGTTTTACAATATCGCACGAATACATTTGTGGTCATATAGATGCAGAAATATCTATAGTATTACTTAAACAGTTATAGTACTTACTTGGATACAACAATAGTTGTACATATATAAGTGTTACGATTGCACAATTACGGTTATACAAATACAGTACCTATACACTAGAACAGTTGTTCAGATACAAGTTTTATAACTATACAAAGACGATATCCATATATGATATGCAAATACATATTCATGTTAATAGTTTTACAAATATACAGATACGGGTATGAAGATATAGTAACCATACATATATGGTTATTATTACTATAGCTACAGAAATTACTATAATCATATTATATATATATATAGAGAGAGAGAGGGAGGTTCATGCGAAAAGAGTTTTATTTGCTAAAAATTTGAGAAGCAATCTCAGCCACTAGATAATTTAATCAATGGTCATTATTCCTTGTGGCAGTTTTGTAATTTAAACCAAACTTAAATGACTTTTATCTAAATAGAAAAGGGTATAAAAGACTTTTATAATTAAATCTCTCTCTCTCCTCTCTCCTCCCCATCTCTCTCTCCTCCCTCATCTCACGCCTTTTAAACCATCCCACCCACCTCACCGCTGCCGCCATCTTCGGTGTTCTCACTGCTGCCTCCTTCTCCTTTGATATTAATGAATGGACTCCCGAGTCCCTCGCTTGCTATCGCCGACGATCGCCATAGTCGGTCTCTCTCTCTCCATTGTGACCGGCCGCCGACATCATCTACCTCTCTCTCCTCCCTGGTGGCCGGCAATGAGAAATACTAGAAGCCCACTATCGGTGCCTTACAGATCTCCCCTCATAGTCCATCACTACAACCATCATCATCTCCTTCACAGATCTCCACTTTTGAGAAATAATACACGTTGCTTTCCACCATCGCAGCCGCCCTCATGACCATCATCATCGCTTCTCTCCATTTGAACACACCGACAGCGGATACGGTTGCACCCAGCGCACACCGACGGCGACTAGGGTTGCACTCACAATACCGACGGCGGCTAGGGTGAACAGTCTCCATTGTATCAGCCAACACTCGCCACCTCTTCAATGTATAAAATAGGTATGTTTTTCTGTTTAGAGTTTTGAACAAGCAAGATTAGTATCTTTTTTATTTAATTATTCAATACTCAACACCTATATAAATAGAGTTTCGGGTGTTCAGTATTGTGTTACATATTTTGCATTTGATCCAATCAATGTTTGGTTTGTATAAAATATTTTGATGTTATTTTTTGTTAATTTGTGAAGACCATAAAAAAGTTTGGGTTGTTTTTAGTTTAGGTACCTTAAAGATTACAAGGTAAGTTTTTTGAGGGTGGCATTGTTTGTATAAATACTAGTGGGTTTAATTTTTATTCATTACGAAAATTAAATTGGTGTCTATAAACTGTAGTAATATGTTTTTATTTGTGTTTACCATTGAACACTTTTCTTTATGCTTTTTTATTATTGTGTTCACTAGTTATTTGACATCTTTTGTTAGATACATTTCATGGTAAATAAACAATGATAGAGGAAACAGATGGCTTCACACGGAGATATGCTTATCACACGAACAAGAAAAGTTGGGATGTTTAATGGAGAGAGGGTGTGAAAAGATGGAGTATTTAGCTTTGTTTATTTTTTTTTAGTAATTTGATTTTTTTTGTTTAAATTGTTTAATATTGAACAAGAGAAAGTTGAGATGTTCAATGTTTGTTGTTTATTAAGGAATAGATTTTGGGTTTGTTTGCATTGTGGATTAGTGA
This sequence comes from Drosophyllum lusitanicum, assembly GCA_032274825.1. Lineage (NCBI taxonomy): Eukaryota > Viridiplantae > Streptophyta > Magnoliopsida > Caryophyllales > Drosophyllaceae > Drosophyllum > Drosophyllum lusitanicum. The sequence goes on from JAUEJL010088680.1 coordinate 13,150, forward strand.
AAATGAAAATGTAACAGTTTGATTTTAATTGTATTGTGTTGTTCATTTGTTAACAAATAAATGTTGGTTTATATTAGTTGTTTGTTTACAATGTGTGCTCGATTAAACGTGTTTTTGACAGTGTTCACTAGAGTGTTATTGATTAAAAAACTCATAAAACTTTTGACCATGTTCAGTATTGAATTTTGTAAAATTTATCTTAAAACTAGTATAGTTTTAGCTGTGTTCATTATCGAACACTAATAACGATGAAAAACTCGTAAATTTCTAGGTGTGTTCATCGGTGAACTCCGTAAATTAATTATTTACTAGTAAATTGTTTTTAATTTATTTTGTTTTTTATTAAAAATTTAGTAGAGAAAAATACATTGGAGAGAGAAAAATTTTGTTTTACCATTATGCCCTTTTTTAATTAAAAAAATAATTAAAAATAAGTGGCTAAGATTGTTTTTCGCACTTTTCGCAAATGAAACACTTTTCGCATGAACCCCTATATACATACATACATACATACATACATACATACATACATACATATATATATATATATATATATATGAATGGAAGCAGTTACGACTGTATAAATACAACTGTTATACAGATATAAAGGTTATGAAAATACAATTGTCATATATTTACAAATGGGATACAGATACTATGTGTGAACACAACTACGGATTCAGTAGTTGGATACAGATACAATTACAATGTGTGAATACAACTACGGTTACTGTAGTTATGATACAGTTACAGATGCAATGTCGGAATACCATTATTGTTAAAACAATTGAAATATGAATACAGTTATAATGCAATCACAGTCACCGAATAAACATGATCACCAATATTGTTACTGCACAGATATACATACTAAAACAATTATTATATGAACGCATTAATGAACTACGGAACGAACCGGAAGAATAAAGCTTAACCAGACCGTGAATATTATTTATAAGTTCTTATTTTGAATTGCTCACTGGGCTTTATAGCTCTTAGATACTCTTAAAATATTTTAGGACATTGATTAAGTGGATGGGCTGTGTTTTGCAACCAAATTGTTTAAAGCTTATTTAATGTCAGTTGTTCCTAGACTTTTAAATCAAACATTTTAGTTAACGATTGTTTCTAAACTGGATTATTGGTTGCAATAAAGTCCGTTTATTCACGGACGTTTTTCGTAAAATATTATATTAAAAACGGGACGTTACAAGTTATAACCACCCTACTACAGGTGGTGTAATGTTGAGGACCGGCTACTTAGCTCAAGCTAGGTAGTAAGCTCCGGACACACACACACCCGCGCGCACACACACACACACA